>PVIU01007265.1:0-93471 GCA_004026605.1 Ondatra zibethicus | reverse complement strand
AAGGAGAAGGGAGAAGGACTGGGGAGAGCTTGGGGGAGTGGGAGGGTGAAGATGGAGGAAAGGTGGACATTGGAGAAGGGAATAAGATATCTACATTAAGAGAGTCATTTTAGGGTTGGCAAGATACTTGGCCCTGGGGATCCCAGGTGTCCACGGGCATGTCCCCAGCTAGTTATTCGGGCAGCAGAGGAGAGGGTGCGGGAACTAGCCTTGTCCCATAGTCACATTGATGATTATCTTGATTACCATTATAGAAATTTCATCCGATGGATGGAGATAGAGACAGAGACCCACATTCACATCAGAGCAATGGATTGAGCCCCCAAAGTGCAGGTGAAGAGCAGAAGGTGGGAGAAGATGAGTTAGGAAGTTAGGACCGTGAGGGGCTGGTCCACCTACTGAGACAGTGTGCCTGAACTAATGAGAGCGCACCAATCCAGCTGGACTGGGACTGAATGAGCATATGATCAAACCGGACTCTCTGAATGTAGAGGCGAAAGGGGGCGGACGGAGAAGCCATCAACAATGACACCAGGACCTATCTCTTCTGAATGTATTATCTTTTTGGGAACCGAGTCTTTTTGGATGCACTCCTTCCTAGGCCGGGAGGGAGGGGGGATGGGCCTTGGACTTCCAACAGGGCAGGGCACCATGCCCTCTTTCAAGGAAGAAGGGGGAGGGAGGAGGGGTTGAGGGGTAGTGGAAGGGAGCCAGGAAAAGGGGAAGAAATGTAAAAATTTTATTTCTTTAATTATGTTTTTGAATGGAAAAAATAAAACAAAACAATGTAAACAAAAAAAAAAGAAAGACTTGGGAGGGGATGGAGGGAAAACAGTAAAGGGAGAATTATGTAATTATAATTTATTTTTAAAAATACATTAAAATTTTTAAGTATAATAATTGAAATTTATCCAAATATAAATAAAATTTATTATTTAAATGAGAAAAAAGATATTTTTAATTATGTGTACATATGTGCCTATGTGTGGATAAATGCACATGATTACAGTGTCAATAAGGGCCCAAAGAGCATGTTGGATCTTTGGAGTTGAATCTATAGTCAGTTGAGAGCTGGGTGTTGGAATCTAAGCCCAGGTTCTCTGCAAAAGCAGTATACGCTATCAACTGCCGCACTGTCTTTCCAGCCCAAAGAAAATGTGGAATGTCATAATTATTTTCTACTAAGATGCATTTTTCCTCTTATAGCATTGTCCACTCTAGTAAGTTTTTGTGGGTCTCCTTTTATCTCACAACTTCTATGCTGTTATTACCATTCCGCTATTGGCGCCTTTATTTCCAGTGAGATTCCTCTAATCTTTAGTAGTTTGAGAATAACTGGATCACTAAAACTGAAAGGACCACATGTAACATAGGGGTGTAGAAACTCTAAGAAAAGATATTCATGAAGCTAAATCATCATTATAAAGGTGATCTTGAGGGCTCAGAGGCAATTACAGTGGCACTCTTTTGAATATATTGCATTTACCAATTTAATAGCATTTTCAATGACAATTGAAAATCCCTGACTTTTCTGAGATACCAAAAATATCAAGTTCAATGAACTAGAGGAAAATATGGAATAGCAGACTGGAGAGATGTAGAGTGGGCAAGAGCACTTGTCGCTGTAGAGGACCCAGGTTCGGTTCCCAGCACAGGTCTCATAATCATGCATGACTCCAGTTCCAGAGAAATCTGACACCCGCTTCTAGCTGTCCTGGGCACTGTAAAAGCAGGCAAAACACTCACACACATAAAGAATAAAAATAAATAAATAAATAATATATAGAATTGTTTTTCATAGGCCTGGCTACATATTTCTGCTTTAAATGACATTTTAACCTCCCAATCCATTTTTTGTTAACAATGTTCTTGATATATTGTTTCTGAATAGCTTTCTAGTTTCCAGCACTATCTGTAGGTAAAAATTAAATTAGTTAATTAAGTTTGGAAAAACATCATCTAACAAGAAACAATTGAGGGAGATATATTAGGCAGCATATGGAAAATCAATGAATAAAAAATTGTAGTCATCCTTGAACCCACAAAACCATTAGAAAATAAAAAAGATTCTTTGTTATGGGGGCCTCATGGGCTCCAGAAACCAAACAGAATACTGATAATCATGGCTACAGACCCACATAATTTAGTGTATCCAGTATGTGCACCATTTGCTGGTAAAATCTCAGCATCATGTTACAAAACCTGATTTCATTGCACAGTGCTGTAGCATGCTAAGCACAGTGCAAGGAAGGACCACATCTGGACAAACAGGCCATACTCCATCTCCACAGTGTCTTACTATATGATGCTAGGGAAACGCAGTCATCAATAAGGTGTTTGTTTGTTTTTACATTGTAAGCAGGAGCGTGTGGAGTACTTCTTTCAAATAAAGTTTTGAAAAAGTATCCTTTCCATCATAAAAGACAAAACAAGAGCATCCAAGCATTCTTGCAGGAGGGCTGGCACCTGGTCTCTGAGGGCCTTTTACACAGAGCAGGTTCCAGTCACACCTCTGGAGCACACTCAGGAAACTTAGCAGCAACTTGCCTCTCTTGTAATTAACAATTGAGTATCTTTTCATAGGTCTCCACTCTGCCAAAACATTTTCTGAATACAAGCTGGCATTGCTGGAGAAGTTGTCTTCTTTCTTTCCAAGTCTTAGCTTGGTAGCCAAAGTGTCTTTGTTGCTCAAATAATCTATGCCATCTGCCAGCAATCTCTATCCTGAGTGCCATCTGCCAGCCCCTCTGCTTCTAGCCCAGGCCGTGTTGCCTGTGTGCTGTTTACATGGCTCTTTTACCAGAGGAGAGAGAGAGAGAGAGCACACAGAATGACCCCTTTCTGTATTAACCATTCTTGGTCATTAACCCCAACACTGGCCTCTAGCAAGACTGGTTCTAAGGAAGGCACAAGACTCTATAGTTTGAACAAAGCAACTGCCTTTGTTTTTTCTTTCCTGATGGAATAGGTTATGCAACAACTATAGAGTGGTAATACAATCAGTTGTTAAAATAACACGTTTGTAGAACTGTGTATCCTTTCGTTTGTATAAGGTAGTCTCAATTATAATGAATTATTCTTTGGATAAAAAAGCAAAGAGGAGAAACCACCCTTATTTCTTCAGTTAATCCCAATTATTTTAAAAGCAACTTCTGGCAGAAATTAATAATTCAGTTGAGTGTTATTAACAGTATAATGTTAACTTTATACTGCACTGTTCATCATTGTAATTTACTTAATTTCTGACTTTAAAGTAGCAACAACAAGGGCTACCGAGCAGTCTCCTAACAAGGTTAAGCCTAAAGAGTTCCATTAATGTCTCCCTAAGGCCAACAGGAAATTCCTTAAAGCAAAGGAGTGCCAGGCGTTTCGGTGGGATTATGCTCACAGCCTTTTTTTCTTTCTATAGTTGTACTACTGGGATTTATTTTATGTCTCCATCAGTGCCAGCCTACACGGGGAGGCCCTTTTTATTCCCAATCACTCATCAGAAATCCCAGGGTAACTCAAGTACCACGAACAGTGAAAGCTTCTGCTATCCCAGTGTCAAAATGAAATTAGCATTTAAGTGAATTTCAGGAATCAAGTTCACTCTGAAGAAATGACATTGTCCTTCCTAAATGCTAGAAAATATTATTTTAAGCAGCAATATCTAGAGGTATTCCATTCTCCTGGCTCTCTCCGAAGGCAAGTGTAATCTTTGCATGGGTGGAGGAGAATGCTCTTACTGCATTACTCTATGCAGTCCTTTTTAAATTGGTTAGCTTTGTAACCACACATCTTGACCCAGGGGGCATATCAGTTTTTTCCATCCATTCCTAAAAAGGTAGCATCTATTCTAGTTCTAAAATATATAGGATCAAAAGCTTCTAACATTTATTTCCCGAGCTTCTATTCACAGAGAACAGTATGTACTTGGTAGAGGAATATCACTAAGTACATTACATAATAGCTGACATTATCTATAATTTGCCTACATGTATGTAACTATGACTATTAAAGCTTATTCTTTACTGTACCATTTTTGCCTCAAAATACATAATTTACTAAATAATTCATTTTAGAACTATATTTGATTGACACATCCTTTTTTATATTTAATGGCCAGTGAGATGGCTTAGTCCTTGCCTCCAAGACTGGCAATCTCAGTTCAGTCTCTGGGACCCATAGAGTAGGAGGAGAAAACCCACTGTCATGAGTAGTTCTCTGACCTCCACACTTGTGCCTTGGTATGCATGCCCACACTGACATATGGGAGCACACGTGTGTGTGCGCGCACACACACACACACACACACACACACACACAAACACATGTGCATGTGCAAATGGGTAAATTTTAAAACAAAAAATGCTTTCATTACAACTTGATGAATTTTAGAATTAAGTAAGTCCTCAATGAGCTGCACCCACACATGCTCTCCAGAGCCAGGCTGCCAAATGCAGCTCCACCCCGCATCAGAGAAGCTTCTTTCTACAACAGATAGAGTCTATTACAGAGATTCACACTGGTCAACTGCAGGAAATGGTGCCCAGCCCCGGTCGATAGATACATCTACAGAGCGAGGTTCGGGGGAAATCTTAGAGAATATCTAACAGCCAGAGGATCAGGACACCTGCTGCTAGAAAATGTCTTCTAGACATGACAGGGAAGGTGCAGTCACGAAATGTCAACAATGTAGTTACCCAAACAAGACCTGCATAACGACAACAACAATTGACAAGCTAGTGTGAACAGGGCAAATACCACAATGTCCAAACCTTAGAGGAAGAGCAACTGCTGGAAGAGGCAGGACCAGTCCCTAAGGATTAGCTCTCTCATAGGGGATCGATACCAGGGGCCAGCTATAAACTCAGCTACACATGAGCAGCATCAAATGGTGGGTTGTATTATTTAACAATAATAAATAGTGGAGATGAGGCTGTGAATTTGAGGGGGTATTAGGGAGACCCAGGAGGACTTAGATGGGATATAGAGAAGGGAAGTGATAAATATAGTACCCATGCATGAAATTCCCAAATATGTAAAAATAAAATTTAAGAACAGGATCTCAGTTAAGAATCTATCATGGAACCAGGCATTATGGCATACACCGTTAGTCCCAGTACTCAGGAGACAGAAGAAGGCAAATCTCTGTGAGTTCAAAGACAGCCTGGTCTACATAGCAAGTTCCAGACCAACCAGGAAAAAGAGTGGCCATTCTAAAATGTGGGTAAGAGTATCTTTTCTATCATTTTCCTTCACCTGGGCCAACTCCTATACTAAATCCATTCTCTAGCTTTTAGGGTAAGAATTTGTCTTTTGATCAGTGTTCCATAAGAAGAAGAAAATGTGTAATAACACAGTGACTTGTTTTTGAAGTTTCTTTGCATTTCCTTTTTCCTTTTCTTTTTAAATCAATTCTTTTAATATTTGTGATTATAACTATATCCTCTCTCTCCTTTTCTCACCCCAAATCCTCTCATATATGCCTCTTTGTTCTTTCAAATTTCTGACCTTTTTAAAATTAAGGTTGTTACACACACACACACACACACACACACACACACACACACACACACGCACCACTCCTAAACACACAAATACAATCTGCATGGTCTGTGTAATGCTACTTGTAGGTACGTTTGCATAGCTGACTATTGGGTATTGGATAAGTAGCTGGTGTGCTTCTCTCTAGGGAAGACTATTTCTCGCACTCCCAGCATTCCTTAGTTGCCTGGTTTTGTTTGGTTTTGTTGATTGTGTAGGCTTGAAGCTGCTGTCCTTGTTCAGCTCATGTTTCGGTTGTCCCGCTGGTGAGCCTTTAGTAGTCCAGCTTCGGACATTGCTAGGAGACGCATCTCACAGCAAACTCTTTGGTCCTGGTTCTTCCTCCACGGTGCTCTGAGCGTTCCGTGTGGGAGTTGTTTTGTAGATGTGTATCAACTGGAACTGGGGTCCATGACTCTGCCATTTGATTCTTTGTAGCTTTATAATGGCCTCTGTCTGTGGTAAAGGAAAGTTTCCTTGATGTTGACTGAGGACTACACTTGTCTGTGGGCTTAAGAACAAATACTTTCATGAATTAGGGATTATGCTAGTTTAATAATGGGGTGGTTATAAATTCTCTGACAAGATCCATGACTTCATTCACCATGGGTAATAGAGAAGGTTTCTGTTACCAGGTATGATTGTCCTTTTGCTGAGCTTGTCTTAAGCCCAAGTACAGAGCTGTTGGTTTCCATCAAGATATACATTTCCTTTTAAAATTACTTCAAATCATTCAAACTTCTTCTTAATTCTCTCCATTTTTTTTTATATTTTAAGGACGAGTTTGTTTTGATCCCTATTTATAAGATATAAAATAATGATCACCATACTAGCCCCACAGTGCTAACAACACAGATGAGCACACATGTCGGGAATTTAATAAATATCAGCTAAAAAAAAATCACAAGAAAAAAATTCTAATGATTTTCAGGTTTAAGAGATGTGGTGGACACACCTGACATTCTAGCACATGGATGGCTGACACACAAGGAACCCTTGACACACAAGAAAATAAACAATTTGATTGAAGTATGTAGTCAAAGTCACATGAAAATTAGTAAGATAAGAACAATAAATGATTTTGTGAAAGCTAAAAGCAATAAATATTCTGAATCATGAAACTGTTTAGTAATTTTAATTGAGATTGAAAACAAATATGTTTTGAATGGGCAATATTTGTTTTGACAGTTGGGCCTGACAGAAATTTTACCATATATGTTATTGAATATTTGGCCAGCCTGGTCTACAGAGCTAGTTCCAGGACTGACTCCTTAGCTACTGAAAGACTTTGTCTTGAAAAACAAAAATAAAACAAACAACCAAATCTGTCTTTGATGGGAACAAAGGTCCAGCCCATCTTCATCATGATTCCTCCAGAATCTTTAGGGCAGACTCTGTCATGAATTTTGGATCTGTTGTTGTTTTGAGATAAGGTCTCATGGTGTGGCCTTAATTGTCAGGAACTTGCTATCTAGACCAGACTGGCTTCTAAATTAGAGATCTGTCTGCCTCTCTTTGGTCATTGCTGGGATTAAAGGAATGTGACATCATACTGGGTGGGGCGAGGTAAATTCTTCTAATTTGTACTCTTAGTATAGAAAACAGTGTTGTTACTATGCCCACTTCTCCTTACTGCACCGAAGGAAAAAATCCCAAGGTCTTACTGAATTGTGTTAATTCCACATAGACAGGAAAATATTTAAAGAGCTGTTTCCTCATGTCTTCCAACTTATTCTTCAATTCACTGAATCCTCCATACTTCTTCCACCTGTGCCTCTGAACTTCCTGTGTATCAGTAATTCCATTCTTCATTCTTCTTTTCTCTGTGTCTTTGAAGCTTAGCCCTATTCCATTTTGGGGTCTTCATATCTCTCTCCCAAGATGTTCTACTGTTTGCTCTGTTTTCAGACTCAGCAGGGTTTTCCTTTCTTGGAAATGCTACCATCCCATCTCCTTGGAATCCTTTACACTATCTGCCTCATATTTACTAAAACTTGTAGTCACATTTGTGTGTGTGTGTGTGCGTGTGTGTGTGCATGAATTTTTAATGACTCATTAAAACCTATTTGTCTATTAAAATGTGACTCTCTTCCTAGATTGAGCAATATCATCTTCCTTAGCCTCCAGCACCATGCTTCATGTATAAAGTACTCAGTTAATAGTTATGAAAAAAATATGATTGAACACATCCTCAAAATGTTTTTATTTCTTTGCTACTCAGCAAAGTTCATTCACCAGTCATTTAGTTATTTGTTATGGTTGTCAGCATGTCCTTTTGTGGATGAGCTTGTATATAAGAGGCATTCCAACAATGACTCTCCTTGCCAGCTTCCTTAAAGCAGATTTATCCCAGCCAATGCAAGCAGAGCACTGAATGGAGACCAAATGATGACTGTAGCTTGTGGAGTCCTGGCTCCAAATGTCTGACCTGGCCTGCTATCCTGTCTCTGCTTTCACACATCAGGCTCCGTCTGGCCAGCACTGCACTCTTTCTCAAAACTCAGTCCATATTATGACATCTAACAGGACTTCTCTAACTCCCTTGGGTGGAGGCGCTCTCTGTTTTCATTCCAAATGTTTTTATTAGTTTGTTGTTATGCAAGTTTGACATGGTACTGTAATCTCTTACTTAACACTGCCAATATCTATAGCAATCCTCACAGACTCCTAATGCTATCCAAATGCATTTGTCAAGTCAGACAGCAGAAAGTAATATTAAAAGAAATTATGTGAGTGATTTGATAACCACGAGGATAATGATGGATAAAATGTTCTTTACCTACAAAAATGGAGAAGAGGCAATGATGTCAAAAGCAGGAAGTAGAAAGTGTTGTATAGCAAATTCTTGTACACTACAATATTGAAGTAAGCTCTGCTATAGGAAGACTTGGTGTCAATGAAGACTAACAGTCAAGAAAAAGGATAAAATGACTCAGGTCCTCAACCCCTTCACAGTGCCAGCTTTCATTAGTAAGACAACAAATCGACGGTGATGGGAACACTTATATATCTTCTCAGTGACAATGGAGTATTTATTAAACAGGCCACATAGACAATCTTGATTAAAGAAAGTTTAGCTAAGTTACTTTGTCTCAAACTCGAGCCCATGAGAGTTTACAGCAGCGTAGAGGTACTTCTGCAACCATGACCTAGAGCATGGTGACTTCATCTCTACAGCACCAGGGTACGACTCAGGCATGTGAAGACCAAGTCAAAGGCACAGTGCCTCAGCCTTTGGGCAAACACTCTCAGTGCTCAGATCCACTCCATTCCATTAAACAGCTTGCCGTGGATGTGAATCCTTTTTAATATTTAAATATCAATCACATTTTTGGCATCTGATCATATGATCCCCATATATATGTGGAGCAGGCAAGACAATTCTCTTTCAATATGAAACTTGAATATTTGACAAAGACCATTAACTGCCACCATATGCTCGCCTGCAAAGCTATTTCCTTCGTGTATTCCTCTAGTAAGGGGTAGCTAGCTTTAACAAGGCTTTCACATGCACATGCATAGTCACACATGCATGGATGGATACCTGCAAAGACATACATGGTATTCCATATGATATCAAAAAAGCAAATGTCAAAAAAGCACCACAGTCCACAGAAATTGAAAGCAGAGTAATCATCTAAAAAAAAATCAAAAATGTATGACATTTTGCCAAGAAAACTAGAAAGAAATCTAAAAGAATGAGAGATCCTGAATGTGTTAAAGGGTGGCCACCAGAATATACTACTACCATTTTATATTCTAGAAGTTCTCTTTGAATCACAGTGTGTGATTTAATGATGACTCAAATTTTTTCCATTACTTAGAATCTTTAATGATTTTTTTAGTAAAAAAGAGAGAGAAAGAGTCACATCTCAGGGTCCTATGCTGGGACTACTATGCTAGCCTGTGATACTAATAATAGACATTTCCCTGTAAATATGTCATTTATTAACAATAACATAGGGCCAAGCTTTCTAATCTATTTGACCTTTGTAATATATGTAAGTGGCAAACCCAAACACTCTTTGATAGTCATAGGAAAAGTGACAACTATCAAGAAATATCACTTTAAAGGTAATTTTTGAATAAAAACCTAGGCAGTAATCTTTCTACATTTTCAGAATCTAGTTTGATGCAAATCTCTACCTCCAACTCTTTCTAAGCACTTAATTGAATTATATTTTATTCTTCTAGCATCCTAATATTCTCTAGATAGTCTTTCTAAATCGTTGGAGAAAGTCAGTTGGATTAACACAGGGATGGGTAGGGAGGTCTGCATCCTAGCAGAGCTCACAAAGAGCAAGATTTCATGGAGAGGTGGAGTTGACATGGTTTCATTTCACTTTACTAATTTCATCAGTGATGAGGAGAACATCAGAATCTTAAGAGTTCATTTCACAAAGATGAGTAAAAGTGAATCATCCTACACTGCTATGAAGTAGGGCACATCAGTAGACTTCATTCTCTTAGGCCACTGACTGCTAACCCAGAACTTGTAAGGCTTCCTAGTAACAAGTTTTGGTTTTCTGTTTTCACCTTGGGAACATTTCCCCCACTCTAAGAAGGCTACTTCCTAAAGAGTAAGTTTAAAATTAGTACTTGAACACAAGTTCCTTTAAATTCTTTGGTTCAGAAGTCAGAAAACTAGGCATGCTTCTGCACTGCTGTTTCCTCCTTCACCAGATGGGAACAATATGATTCCTTGTACAGCACTCAGTACAATTTGCCCGACACTCATAATGATCAAGCCACCAATTTGAAGATAGCATATAC
Source organism: Ondatra zibethicus (assembly GCA_004026605.1). Lineage (NCBI taxonomy): Eukaryota > Metazoa > Chordata > Mammalia > Rodentia > Cricetidae > Ondatra > Ondatra zibethicus. Next base: position 83,169 of record PVIU01007265.1, on the reverse strand, counting down.
CATGTGTGGAACACTGTAAAACATTATGTAAAAACATAAAAGATATATTAACACAAACTCTGCCTGTCTTGCAAAGCATGCAGACTCGTTAGGCAGTCCTGTAGCCCTGAACTTCAGCATTCCATGGTTGAATTGAAGCACGAAAGAGTAGCAGCTCTGAGTAGGCATCAGAGACTCTGGAAACCTGAGCTCTGCCCACTGAAGCAAATCATGCGATACAGTGCATCGGATACCTTGAGCTCATGACAGTGACACAGCATGCCTGCATCAGCAATCTTGCTGATGGAGGGTCAGCAGAAACCGTGGCTTGACATGCATGCCACTTTCTGCCTTTGAATCCACCCATTAATATGTGTAAACATCATACTCTGACTGATTGAGAAAATTTGCCCAGGTTCATGTCTCAAAACTTATAAACTCCAATTACAATAAATTGAAAACCTGAGATGTCACAGAAAGTTTACTTCCTCCAAAATATTAATGTGACTCGATGACTTCAATTACTTCCTTCCTACTGAAAGAAGGCTAGCTTATCCCAAGTGGGCCTCCCTAAGTACATATACACATGAACAAAATGAAATGGACTTATCAGGATAGATAGATAGATAGATAGATAGATAGATAGATAGATAGATAGATAGATAGATAGATATAGATATGTGAGTGTGTGTACACACACATATGTATATGTACATAGACATGCATATATGTATGTTTTTGTATGTATACATGTATATGTGTGTGAGTGAGTGTGTCTATGTCTGTGTAACAATAACAACAATTTAAGAAAGAGGTCATGAAGTTGGAAAAGGGTGGGAAGAGACCGGCAGGGAAGGGGCAAGAAGGGGAAGAATATGGGATGGAAATGATGGAAATAAATTTTTCACATATGAAAGTTTCAAAAATGGCTTAAAAATTGATTCAACAAAGATATGATCTCCATGTAAATTTACTTATAACAGGAAAATCAGTAAAAGACAAGCAAACAACGAACACAGGAAAAGCATACCACTAAATATCATCTCACATATTGTTTTCAGTAAAGCAAAATGAATAAATGTAAATTACATTTCAAGTGACAAATCTTTAAGTACCAAATATTTAGCTTTTCTCAAGGTGAGCCAAACAAGCTGTCATGTCATGCAAGACCTGGAAAAACACAGGCCAGCTCGAAAATAATTGCAAATATCAAAATTTATAGACATATGTATACAAGTCTCATTACAAAGAATGACATTCATAGATATATGTGCACACATCTTATTACAAAGCCAATGAAAAGCCAGAAGATAGTTTTCTTTTATTCTACTTCTGGTGTAGGAGGTCCTTCTATATTTGTGTTGCTTTCATTGGTTAATAAAGAAATTGCTTTGGGCCTGGTGATAGGGCAGAACTTAGGTAGGCGGGGAGACAGAACTGAATTTTGGGAGGAAGAAAGCAGAGTCAGAAAGCTGCCATGGAGACGCCAGGTCAGACATGCTAAATCTTTCCCGGTAAGCCACAACCTCGTGGTGAACACAGATTAACAGAAATGGGTTAAATTAAGATGTAAGAATTAGCCAATAAGAAGTTAGAGCTAATGGACCAGGCAGTGTTTAAATGAATGCAGTTTGTGTGTAATTATTTTGGTTGTAAGCTAGCAGGGCGGCCAGGACAAATAAGGGCCCCCGCTCTTCCTACAACACACTTCACTCATGAGGTACTAGAAACTACTATGCTAGAAACATTAGATATTTCCTTATCTTTCTATAAAGAACTAAATTTATTTTACTCTTGAAGTTTGATGACTATTTTAATCAGCTGAAATAGAGATTTTATGTTATAATTAAACCCATGGCTACCAGTAAGTAAATATATTCTGTGGGGAATTAAAAATATAAATATGGCATTGTTTTAAAAATTATTATTTTCTATTATTCCATACCTATAAATGTTAAGGAATGTGTCATTAATCCATCTTTAATCAGATGGCTGTAAAAAAACTTATCATGTGGAAATGCTCCTTTTGAAGGATTCTAGAAGCTGATGCTTGAAGATGATGACATTGTACTAACATTTAAATTTCATAAAAAGGTTTGGAAGTTAGATTACAGAGACGCCAGGACTCCACGATTCCCTGAATGCAAGATGCATCTCATACTAGTTAAAATTCAGCACTGCGAACTACACTCATTGAAAAGGTTGGAAGAAGGTCATCAGGCCCAGGCACGTGCTGAAACACAAGACAGAGCAGGGTCTTCAGAAGTCCTGATTACAAACATATTTACAGAGAGTGTCTAGTTGTAAAGAATACACATTTATGAATTAGAAATAATTGCAGTTCTCAGGAAATGCTGGGTGTCCTATGGAGCACTCATTTTTCCATCTCCTTGAAAAAGATAGCATTCTAATTATTCTGTCAAGGTTAATAGAACCCAAGTTTGACTCTTAAATCTCAGTGGTTATCTTTTTTCCAATCACCAATAACTTTGCATTTCTGACACTCTCCTCCCCAAAATTATGTGTTGTAGGAATTCTCATAAAGTCAATTCATATAGTAACAGCCTGTAAATCAAAGAACTTACATGATACAATCACGAGATAAATGAGAAAACAGCAGAGAATCATAACAAGTACTTTGAAAAGAACCTTAGGAATGGATTTTTAAGAATTGTTAATGATGAACTGCAATCTTTGTCTTCTGTCAAGATCAAAGCAGTACTCAGAGAGAAACTAACAAAGCCAGATAGCAGGTTCATTGAAAAATAAATTCACGAATCAAATACAATAGAGAACATACTAAAATCAAAGTGGAAGGAGGACCCATAGAGTTAGCACTTGCAGACCAGCTTTTACTCTGAGACTACCTGACAAAATTTAGTAATCTTGATATTATCCATCTTCACTGATTATAGGAGAAAAGATATCACCTCTCCAGCATCTTAAACATAAAGAGTATACTATAGAAATTTGTAGATATTCACAAAGGGTGAAGACATAACTAATATCTTACGCCCTCTAAGCAACAGTGCTGAGAACGAAACCGCTGCAGTGGAGACCAAACAGGACAGCCCAATATCTTGATCCTGCAATGGGTGAAAGTGTGAGCTGATGGGGACCACATTTATATTCACCCCACCCTTAATTCCTGCAACCTGAAAAACACAGAGAGTTTTGAAATATACATTTGAAAACAAAACAGCAAACTTCAAAAGGTATTATACCCAAGAAACAGCAAAGTGCAGAAACAAATCTTAAGCTAATTTGCATGTTTAGATATTGGAGATGCTGGTTGTGTGTTTTAAAGAGTTGGGGGGGAGGTGATAGAGAGATGACCTAATGATTAAGTACACTTATTCTTGCAGAGGACCCAGGTTCAATTTTCAGTACTCATATGGTGGTTCAAGATCTTCTATAACTCCAGTTCTGGGGAATCTGATGATCTCTACTGACCTCCAAAGACATCAGGCATACACACTATGCACAGACAGACATTTTTGTGAAACACTCACGCAGATAAACTAAATTACAAAGGAAAACATGGTGGTTTGAATGAGATTAACCTCACAGGCTCATATATTTGAATGCTTGATTTCCAGTTGGTGAACTATTGGGAAGGATTAAGATATGTCGCCTTGTTGAAGAAGGTGTGTCATTAGGAGTGAGCTTTGAGGTTTCAAGAGCCCATGCCAGACCCAGTGTCTCTCCCTCTGCCTGATGCTTGTGTATCCAGAATGTAGCTCTCAGCTACTTCTCCAGAACCATGCCTGCCTGCATTCAGACATGCTCAGTGCCATGATGATAATGGACTAAGCCTCTTAAACTGTAAGCAAGACCTCAGTTAAATGCTTTTCTTTATAAGAGTTGCCTTGGTCATGTTGTCTCTTTACAGCAATAGAAAACCGATTGGGACAGAAAAGAAAAAAAAAAGATTGAAAAATAAAAAATAAGAATGAATATATATGACCAAGCAGTTCTTAAGGAGAACAAGGAAAATAAATGATTTTTAAAATAGAATGGGTAGGTCGATTACAGAGAACACCTACACTTGAACACCTACACTGTGCTTGAAAAGCAAAGGTGATATTTGACGTGAATACAGCAAACAAGGGAATCACTGTTTGCAATGAGTGGAGTTGTCCACTTAAAGCCCAGTGCCTACCGTAACAAACCCCTAAATATGGAAGTGAATAGACTAAGCATAGAAGGTTCACTATTCAAGACTTTTCAAGTTATGCATCTTAAACTACCCAGCTTTTGTTCAAGAATACAGACACATTCACTTCCCAGTTTTAATTTTGCACCATCACTGGATTCTTGTTGTACACTAATGTCTAACTGAAACACTGCACACAGTGGCTTTCAGTCAAAGTGATGTGGAAACTACTGAGAGATAGGAGTGACAAGAGATGATCAACAGTTACTATTATCAACTGGAGTGAATTAATATTGTTAAGTGAAGAAAGCAAATTACACACACATGCACACACACACGCACACACACACAGCCACATATATAAGCAATACCTTATTTAGAGGCCTAGCCATGGAATGATGGTGTATTTCTTAATCTTTCTGGAGGTGGCTCTTATAATAAAAACGACAACCTTAAAGTATGACTGCTATAAAATATGCAGTACAATTGAACTGGTCCCAGAATTTAAGTCCTTGCAGTTTATTTATCTGAAGCAACAAGATGAGTAGGGAAGGAAGTAGGTCTGAGCACATGCTCTGTAGCTCAGAAAACTGAACACACATCAGGCAGCCAGAATCTGTGGTGTAAGAATTATTTATCAACAAGGAGAAAATGCATTCATCCAAATGAACATAAAGGAAAGTGGGTGAGAAATAACACCTATGTATAAAGCCTTAGTGCCATTTTAACTACTGTCTTATATTCTACCATATGACCAGCATAAAATATTAACCATTTTAATGTTTGCCTTCGCTCGGGCTGCCATGAATACTCCTACGCACTTGGTGGCCTAAAGAACAATTTATTTTGTCACAGACGCTGGAAGGCCCAGATGTGGGTTCCAGCCAGTCTGTCTTGCATGTAGGCAGCGGTCATTTCACTATGAACATCTTGCCTCTTTTCTGCTGCACGTCTAATACTTTTTGTGCTTGTGTGGGTGGGGAAATAGACAGGGAGGGCAGGGCACATGCAAAGAGAATGGCAGATCTCTGGCAGGTCTGATGACAAGGGCACTGACCCCATCTTATCAGGGCCCACTCTTATGACTTTGCTTTACCTCAATTACCTCCTGTTTCTAAATATAGCTACACTGAAAAAGGGGAAGGGAACATGATCTCTCTGTGGCAACAACCAGCACTGGTTTTTCTCTTCTTTTAGCTATTATTATACTTTTTAGTGTACGTGACTGTACATTTCTGCACATAAATACTTAGCATTTGAGTGCAGGACCAAAAGTTAAAGTATTTTTGTTTTCTAAATATTTTAAAAATATTATTATATAATTTGATCATCTCTCTCCCCCCTTTCTTCCCTCCAAACCTTCTCATAACCCTCCTTGCTCTCCTTCAAACACATGGCCTCTTTCTCTTTGATGTTGCTATGTACATCTCCCTCTTAACGTGCCGTACGAAGAGGCTTTGTCTCAGTTCCACACACAGAGATGGTTCAGTGGGCAATGCCACTTTCCATTTAAGCTTGACAGAACCTGAGCTTGATACCTGGAAATCTTGTAAAAAACCAGATGCAGCGGCCAACAGCCCTAATGGGAGATGGAAGGAAGAGACATGAAAATCATATGCATAGAAATGAAACCTAGAGTGAGGAGAAGAGGAAAGAAGGAGGGGCCAAACTCTGGGAAAATCACATATAAAAATAACAACCTTGCCATAGTTCAGAAAATACCTAACAGGGGAAGTCAATAATGTAAGTTGTCAATAAAGTTTTAAATAAAGTGAAACTTACCAGCTGTTTAACATTTTACTGGACCCAAGCATCTTGTAATTTTGCATGCATGAGATAAAAAAAAATGAGGTTGGGGCGTTCTAAGTGAAAAGGTCTATGCCAGGCGGTGGCAGCACAAGCCTTTACTCTCAGCACTTGGGAGGCAGAGGCAGGCAGATCTATGTGAGTTCAAAGCCAGCCTGGTCTATAAGAGCTAGTTCCAGGACAGCTAGGGCTACACAGAGAAACCCTGCTGAAAAACCAAAAAGAAAAAAAAGAAAAGAAAAGGTCTATTCATCCTCAGATCATTGCTCACTTCTCCTATAATGGTTTGCTGGCTCCGCCACCATGAAGGCCATGTATGTAAAGTAAATGTGCAGCACAGCTCCGCCACCATGAAGGCCATGTATGTAAAGTAAATGTGCAGCACAGCCCTGCCACTCACACGCTCACAGGTAAACTTCACAGTTCTTCCCGGAATAAATTCAATGTACAATATTATTGCATAAATTCAAATACAATAGCACATCTAATTGAAATGACATGTTCCTGAGAATACTTCATATTTCATAAAGTTGGATTTCTATGAACTCTTGAAAATTAAAATGCATTAAAATTTAAATTTAATATTTTTCTACTTTAAACTAATCGATCTCAAATGGCTATAATCTACGGCTCATAAGAGGTCTTTCAAAATTTTTTTTAACTGAAATTTACTTATGTTACTAAGATTATTTAGTTACTTTAAAAAGGTTAGATGGCTTTTGTGCAGAAATGTTTGGACTAAACACAAGCAAGTGTGCATGCAGAGAGAGTTCCTCTGGGACAGGCTCATGGGCAAGCTCTTGCCCATGCTCTCTCTTAGGCACCTACCACGGGCCACTGGCTCTTCTCAGCCACTAACAGTTCTGGTCCCAGGCCACAAGTTTGCAAAAGGCATTTGATGTGCCTCTTCTATTACCTTTGTGCCTGCCATTGCCCTTACACAAAGTCGTGACGGAACAGTTGCTGTGGCACAAAGCAGAGGCTAACATATCAGAAAACTATCATTCACGGAGCTACTGAACTGCCAGCTCGCTGCTCAGAAAACGGCAAAATTCTGCAAAGTTGTACTACTGAAAAGATTCTCAAAGAGTTATCCAGCAGCATCAGCATAGCACGGGAATAGTCAGAAATGGACCCTCTCAGGCTTCGCTCAAACACACAGAACAGAAACCGCCAATGTGCCATTCCCCGGGCGGTTTAATGTCCACAGCTCTGGCCATTCCGAGGCCAGTGGAATTGCTGAGAGCACCGCATTCAGCCAGCTTTCACTCCTGGAGAAGAGCCTGTCTGTGGGGAATGGTTGTGAGCCCCTAAGCAGAATCCACCCGAAATCTCCACGCTGGATTGCCACCTGGCTACCTAGGGTACCTCCTTCCTGAGAAGTGTGCTTTAAACAAAGGTCTAAACTATGCCAAGTCATTGTTTGTTTCAAAATTGTCTTTCCAGACCTTCGCTAGGAAGCCTAAGCAGCTGCAAAAGAAACCCTTCTCTAGGGAGCTTTTTCTTTCTTCCTTTGTTTTAGGTAAATTTAAATGGGAAAAGCCCTGTTATTTTTCAGGTAGAAAAACAAATTTAGATTCTGCAGCTCCATCCTTTGGTCTGACCTGATCCTCTTCTCTTTTATAATAACGCTTCATTCCAGATGTTGTCAATATACTGCTTCTCTTTCTTAGAGACATTCAATCCCTTTCATTTGAGAAAGCATTAGTCTTTAAAGGAAAGGAAAGCAATCGGGGCCATCTTAATTCTACAGTATATAAATTCTGTAAAATCATAATCATTTTTCTTCTTTCTACTACCACGCATACACCTAATATTTCGTAGCCTCCACAGAGTTTTATAGACCCTCATTTTAGACGCTGGAGAGATGAGAGAAGGGCTTGGAAAGCCATCATTTGAAAAATAACTGCTATTAGATATCCATACAAGTACGCATGTGCATGTAAACATACGTACACACACACACACACACACACACTCATACATACAATTCCACAAACTCAGAATCTTAGCATTTAATGCAACTCCAGCATAAGTAAGCCAAAAAAGAAGAGTTATCATTTTTCAAGGGTCTCATAGCCTATTTATTGGTTTGCTGATATTTATTCATCAATAGAGATGCTAGATTTACCATAGTATTACCAACCTGAATTATATTATGGAAATCTGTCCTAATTATAAAACAAAGATAGTATTCCAGGCACAATATAAAATACGCATGTATTTGAACATTTGCATATTCAGAAACTAACATCACTTAAATAGCGTAACAATGACAGTATCAACTGAGCAGGCCCTGACGTTAATCAGACTCCATTCTAGAAGGTCACTCACTGCATTTGTGGATGAATAAGGGCACATCAGCAGCATTTTTCTGCCTTACCATATGTAAGTAAATTCAAAGAAAGTAGTGGACATTTTTGGACACATTCTGCCCATGACATGGAGTTGTAGGAGGACAACCCAAAGTTCCTTGCTTACAGCTCTGACTTATTATCAGTGGCCTTTCATCTGCTAGTCACACTCGGGACAGGTCCTTCCTTCTGTGGAAGCATAAATGCTCGTGGGGAACACAATGGAACTTTGGTATTCACAAAGTGGAAGCCATTTAGAACCCATTCCTCATGCAGGGATGCCTTGCACAGCCTTGATGCAGGGGGGAGGAGCTTGGTCTTGCCTCTATGTGATGTGCCATGCTTTGTTTAGTCCCATGGGAGGCCTGCCACTTACTGAATGGAGGAGGAGTGGAAGGGGTTGATAGATGGGAGGTAGAGGGAGGGAACAGGAAGAGAGGAGGGAGGGGAAACTGTGGTTGATATGTAAAAAAAAATATTTAAAAAAAAAAAGGAAGGCATATAAAAGGCACTAGCCAATCTTGTCAGAATGATCACGGTGACAAAAAGAACACATGCAGCAAAGAGCCCTGTTGTCCTTACACTGGGCCAGTTTTTCTTTTCATTTAAATTTAGGCGGCCCAGGCCACCATTTCTGTGTCTGATTCACATTTCATTGTTCTTTCATTGGCACTCGACATTGTCTTAGTCCAATTCTACTCGAAGTAGGAAGTATTTGCTAAGGACTGTAACTCCCATTCCCCAAAAGTAAATTCAACTATTTTCATCACTTGTCTTTAAAAAAGTCAGTTTCCATAAACAGTTCAGTAAAATGGACAATTTGGAAAGATGAATCAGTCAAGACATTTTATTTTCAGTCTCAACCAGAACTGGGGCTTAGTGGTAAGCTGATTTATGAATGCTTGCAACTAAACAAACAAAAAACAGAGCATACCTTTAGAGACTGTCATTATAATTTTGTAATTCTCTCTCTCTCTCTCTCTCTCTCTTTCTCTCTCTCTCTCTCTCTCTCTCTCTCTCTCTATATATATATATATATATATATAAAATTTTGCAGTGTGCTTCAATGCAGAACACTGGCAGAAGCATTATAAAGAATATATTTTTAAAAAATCTCATCATGCATGACTTCATCTTTAGTAAATCTTACACAGCTATGTGTTTTATATTGGTTTACAAAGTGGTATGAGTGGAATTTGAAATGTTTTAGCTTTCATTTATGTTTTATTTAAAATATAAGCAAACTGTGATCTTTTTAAAAACTGAGTCAACTATCACACATAGCAAAAATCTGGAAGAACAAAACTTTGGAGGCCCAAAAATGTGAGCCTATTTCTACCTTGCCTGAAGGTCAGAGAGTTTTAGCTTATTCAAAATTGTTGACAACAACCAGGGCTACACATCCTGACCTAGGGTGTGATTACTTGGCTCTTTTGACATTAAGATGGCCCATATAGGTAGATCCACTCCACCCCTAACTAATGGTCAGAAAATTCAAACATACTGTTACTTTTTCTTTCGAGATAGGGGGTTTGACTTTGGGAGTGGCTCCCTTCAAGATACATGTCCCAGGGTGGGTTCACTGCTTAAACAACAGAATGTTTTTGTCAAGAATTAATGACTTGATGGCTAAAGTAGTGAAGCAAGTAACTGTTCAAGTTGACCTTTGTATCGTGCTAATGCAGTCTTTTGTCTTCTTCCCCTTTTTGTATTGGGTATAAAAGTGAATGGAAAATAAATGCGGGTGAATTCAGCATTCAACATTTGCTGAGCTGCCTTCCCACCCTCCCACCCTCCCGTTACTATCCTATGACTTAGTGATTCTTTCTTAACTCTGTGCCTCCTATTTAACATTTTTCTAATCCTCACGCACCTAACCTGGGAAGTGGTATACTTGTCAGAGCTCGTCCCTGATACAAAACCAATAAAATAAAATATTCAAAAAAGATTATACTAGTGGGTTCATTCAACTAATCATCTCTCTTCACTGATGCTGTATCATACTCTAGATCAATCTGAAGGTTAGAACTACTTTGAATATTAACTCAATAACCACATTTTGCCTCATTGAAACAACAGTATGACTAAGGTAGCACTAAACTAGAAGCACTAAAACCCACTTTCTAAACACTGAGCAACAAAAGCTTGGCAAACTTCAAACATGGTCTGAGGCAGACTCCTCTGTGCTGGTAACAAGCGTGTGCCAGCTGGGATGAAAGGGGTACTCTAGCTGCAATGAAGTATGCGCTCTGCTATGTAGCATGTGTCTAGGGAAAGGGTGCAAACTAGGTGTGAAGATATCACACATATTATGAAGAAGAAAGTGCTTCATACTAGACATTTTCATCAGGAAAAGGTTTTACTCTAAGTATCATTAAATCATTTCCCTAGTGACACTACAGAAAATTTGGAACTAGAAATGCTCTAAATCCTCTAACTTTATTTTTTTCATGTAGGACCCTCCAGTTTTTATCCAGATATAATTCCTTTTCCTTAAGCACCTGGCACATTAATTGTACTGCCATTAAATGAGGAAACTTGTCTATATCCTGAAGTATGGTAAGAAATGCAATCTCTTATCTTTTTACTCTTACAGGGTGACTGGGGAAGAGAACGCAGTCAGGGAGGTGTCTGCTCTAGGGTACCTGTGTATCTTCTGAAAGCATCACAGTGTTGGGATGACATGAGAGAGGCCTCTTCACTAATGACACCCATAAAGATGAGCACTTTCTCTTCCAGCTCATAACTTCGACTAAAGGCTCCTTCTCAATATAGTGCCATGAATATACACAGCTGGACTTTATAAATACTTCGATGGTCAGTTCTTGGAAATACAATTCTTCTTCTTAATCATCCCATCTCTTTCTATATACCCTAAGTCTTAGAATGTGAAAAAAGAGACAAAGACAGAGAGGGCAAGCACACACAGGAAAGATGGAGTATTACTGTTAGATAAATGGTTCTTGTTGAATAGATAGTGGAAGTTTTTTAAGAAGGGGCATCTTGTAAAAGTAAAATTTAAACAACCTACCATCTAAAAATAAGAAAGGAAAGTGAAGATTCTGATAGTCTCAATAATTATAAATCCTTACTGAATAACTTCACTATCACTAGAATGTATACTACATTATAATAATTCCTATGAAACTATGTCATATCAGGGGGTCCAATCAGACACTACTGGATGCTAATTAAATTCCTCATCTTATTGAAGGTGAAACATCTCACTGGGCATCAAATGCCTAATTTAAAATCAGAGGAGAGATACCTCTGTAAGGGCATAGATCTCATTTTTTGTTTGTTTGTTTTTCTATACCATATAAAAGGCATATAACATTTTGTTATGACAAGATGTTCCTAAAACTGCTAGAGGAAAAGTTAAAAAGTATGCTTCATTGTAACACAAGGGCATCAGTAAGTCTGGACCACAGCAGTCAACTGAGGATGAGGAAGAGGTTCATAAGGTCCTACTTGCTACAGTTGAACTATTGGCAGGTGACAGATTCTGGAAGATGGAGATTTGTTATTCTTAGCTGTGTAGCCACTGGTGATCCTCTAGGCTCAAATGGACAGTTCCAAATCCATGGTTCCATAATCTTCCCTCGATACCCATGAGGAACACAAAACAAAGGGTCATGAACATGGAAATGAGACTTTAAGGAGGGTAGCAGGCAGAATGGCAACAAAAGAGTGTGGAGAGTGTAACCAGAATGCACAATATACATGTATGATACTTTCAAAAACTTTTATAATAAAAAGTTACTTTATAATCCCAGTTCTCAGAAGTAATTTCAAAATGTGTTTTCTTTGCATGTCTTCATTGTACAAGGACAAGTACATGCACAGATCACTTACAAAAACTTAAAAAATATTGTGGGAGTACATATAATTGTATTATAAAGGGTCCTTAAGTTATTTACCAGATGGATTTTCTGTGATTGTACTTCTGATTAACAAAAATGAAATATTCTAATTTTTAAGAAACAAAATCCTAGAATTTATAAATATAATTATGTTTTAAATTAAGTTGCAGAGATAAAAACTCTAAATCTTAGACACAAAAGATATTCTATCAAACACATTAAAACATATCATTTAGCACATTTCACTTGATTACTAAGTATATAAATACTACTATTCTTATTCCAACAAGCCCAAAACTGCCTTTCATAAAAACTGTGAATGAAACTTTACATGGTAATTTCAAAATATACCAACATATATATTTCTTATACCTTACTTGTGAATATAATGTGATTATTCTTTTTAAATACATTTTAAGCAAGGGCCATGTGTCTCTGTGTGTGAGAGAGAGAAGAACGAGAGAGGAGAGAGATCATAATATTTTACTTTCTCATTCATAACATCATAAATCTCACTTTTCCAACTGTCACTCTGCTGCCCCAGCACAAAGAGAAAGAGGTTGGAATAAAGACATGAAGGCAATGAGATAAAGAAAAACAGGCAGGAGGAGAGGGGAGTTAGGGCAGCCAGGATCAGTGGGAATATCAGACAGAATGGATATCACCTCATCCCACAGCGTCTGAGGTCCACAACCCACAACATCTCTTACTGCAAACGCTGCACCAATGCCCGAGCAGGAGTCACCTTCCTTGTCTGGGACTCACACAATGAGGGATCCACATCTACATCAGGATCATTTCTGCAGCACCATACATTTTTGTTATGCTTGCATATCCAGAGCTGCAGTTCAGGCCCAGCTCCCCCATCTGTACACTGTGCCCTACACAGAGACAAATCTGCATCCATAACTCCTAAGAGTTCGTTTTAGTATTACACCCAGTTCTAAGAGATTTCCTGTAATTATCTTATTTGATTCACACAAGAATCCCGCAGGGTACCATTTCACAAATGAAATCACCTTCCGCGAGGTGAAGTGACTTGCTCCAGGTTTAATGAACAAGGTAAGTGGTGACACTGGGCCTGAGATCCAGGTGTTCTAGCTCCAAACCTTGTGCGTTTTCAACCCCATCACACTACTGCAATCAACAGGGTACTTAGAATCAGGACTAAAAACAATTGCTCATCAATTCATGAAATGCAGGTGCCTTTTTTAGCCCCTGGCTGTCATAGTCAAAGTGATTTAATAGCTTTAGGTTTAATAAATTCTGCCACTAAATTGTGGGAAGCACAGTAGGAAAATTTTTTATTTTTTCAACGTTCTGCCTCTTATTTTCCTTTTTGTACATCTCTGGTCTGTTGATTCACTAAAGTCTCTGTTGTGGAAGTATTTATCCACTGCCTTGTTTTGCTAATAAGGACAGTAGTTAATAAGCATGTACATGCTACTCAAAATACTATAAATATTTTAAATACATTTCTGCTTGTATTTTTGTAATGGCCAGTTGATAAGGTACTACTTGTACCTACAGATATTCTTGTTAGCGCTATTGTGAGCTAGTGTCTCTACACGATTCTAACTTGATGTAACATACATTTGGTTTAAGTCTTAAATTGTTTAAAAATGAGGAATTATTTCTAACTTCAAGGATTATCTAAATTTTCACTTTACAGCTCTCCATTCCCCAAACAAGCAAACATTTACTGAGTGTGTATTCAGCACTAGATCCTGTGTGCAACAGGAACAAAATGACAGATCTGCTTGTAAACACAAAAGATATTCTGAGCAAAAAGGTAAATAAATGCTGATAAATTTTTAAATAATAAGAGCAACTCTAAAGGAACATGTTGTACCAGGTTACGTCTACAGAGAGAAGTGCTTTAATTTAAAAGGTCAAGGAGTACAGAGGGTCACTTTCTAGGAAGCTGGAGCGGGCATCAGGTAGAACATTCATCAGTGGGATTTGTTAAGCTGCTATGGTAGTAAAGGAGCAAAGGTAGAAGCAGAGTGTCATGGATTGATATGAAGAAGGAGATAGGATGGTCAACACTGATTGTCAAGAATACCTAGAATAAATCAGAAAACAAGCCACCAGGTTCATGAGTAGTATACAAGTTAGGTTAGCTTCTATACACACATATAAGGCATTTTCCTGATTGTGTAATTGATGTGGGAAGACCCACATTATGTGGCCAGCACCTTTCATTGTGCTGCATCCTTGACTGTCTAAAGGGAGAAGTGAGCTTGAAGCATTCATCTATTAATTTTTATCAATAATCCTCAGGAGTCAGATATTGGGGTAAGAAGCTGGCTGATTAGAGAAGCAGCAGAAAAGCAACCAGTGACCTCCTCTCTCTCTCCTTCCTCAATCTAAAAGTTCAGAACCCCACTAAGCCCCTTCTTACTACTTCCTATATCTCTCTATATGACCTGGGTTCTCCAAAACCTCTCTGGCTAATTTGTTCAGCTAGTAACTAGCTCTACCTTCTGATTCAAGGTAAACTTCATTGGCAGTCTTGGGAGTATCAGAAAACAATTAAAATATCACACAATATTTACCCCATTTTTTCTAAATAAAAAGAAAGGTTTTAATTCTAACACAGTAAAACTATATACAATAAAGAAAATTATCAGGTAAGAATTATATTCACAATGCCCATTCCATTTGCATTTGGCAAATTCAGAGAAAATACTTGGTTTTATCTATCCTATCTTAATGAGTCCAAAGTTTTATACCTAATTCACTTTCTATTCTAACTTGTATTACCAACGCAAAACTATCTCTTTAACCTCAAAACATTTTCTTAGATAGAAAATTTAACTTTTATGTCTCTCAACCTTATATACTTCATACCTTCTTCATGAGGTTTTGTTAAATTTAGTAGAAAGGAAAACTGTAACTATATATCATCTTCAACTCCATTAGAGACCTGATAAGGATATAATATTACCTGAGTAAACAGGAAGTAAACAGTAGGCTACCTGGATAGTCACCCAAGGTTCCTCTGGAACATTGAGGCATCCATCTTCAGCCTACAGGTCTAGAACATCTGACAGACTTTTCTGTGAAATAGGAATGATGAAGGACTATTCTACCATATCTTGGCAAAGTTTGGTAGTCACCTTCTTTTGTGCCCTGCTTGTCAATTTGGACAGCGTACTGTCAGAAGTTAAGGTATGGTCAATTTCTTGCCCTAATTGCTAGCCCTGCCATATTGAAAGCAAACTCCTTAAGGAAGTTCTTCAGTCTCATCATCTTCTCTGAAGTAGATTGCTACTGCCAGGGGTAGATGTGTCTCACTGTCACGAAAAGCCTTATATTATTAAAACATCTTAAATGCCATATTCTGTAGATCTCTAAAGTATTTGAAGACCACTTGTCTATCTAAACTATATCTTTGTCTGACCTTAAAAACATACCTAACATGAATACAAGTTTGATTATAGATGACTAATTACAAATCTGTATTTTTAATTATCCTAAATAGTCTATAATAATAACTTTCAAAGACTAGAAATTTGCATTATATTTTAAATGATTGCATAGGTACAATACCTTAAACAAGAGTAGAAATATATATACAGTGTAACAATAATAACCCTAAAGTTGTATCAATATACACAAATCCATATCAGTGGAAAATACTTTTTTATTTAAAAGTAGATTCAGTGCTCATTTTGGCAATACATATACTAAAATTGGAATAATACAGAGAAGATTAGCATGTACAGTGTCCTGCATGAGACTGGATTAGGCCCTCTACATGTGGGAGACAGTTGTGTATATTTTTCTGTTTGAGGGGCCTCTGGCAGTAGGACCAGGATCTATCCCTGGTTCACAAGTTAGCTGTGTTGGAGCCCATTCCCTATGGTGGGATGACTTGCTCAGCCTTGATGCAGGGTGGAGGGGTTTGGTCCTGCCTCATCTTAATGTGCCAGGTTTTGTTGATTCCTCAAAGGAAGCCTTACCCTTTGGGAGGAGTGGATGGGGAAGTGGGCTAGGGGAAGATGAGAGGGGGAGGGAGGAGGGATGAGAGGGAAAATGTGGTTGGAATGCAAAATGAATAATAAAAAAATGAATAAAAGTAGATCCAATAACCTACCATTTTTATACTATCATTCCTATTTTCTTTTTAGAGTGAGATCCATGAATCTAATCTCCTTTCCTTAGTTTCTTCCTTGACCATGACTTGTAACCAACACTCCTAAACAATGACAAACATCCATAATCCAATGAACTAAAAAAGCACCCACCCAATCTCTTGGGAATATGGGCATTGTGTTCTTTAAATTACTTCCTGATGTCTGGGCGAAACAGCATCTTTAGGGGACCCTGAGAAAATTGAGATAATGGTCATGTCCTGGGAGAGCTAGCTGTTGTCCAGTCTTGGCATGATGAGAAAGTGCAGGGCTTCTCTGAAGTCCTCACTGGAGTGGTCTATGAGGCTGGACCATCTTAGCTAACCACTTGGAAGGAGCAGTTTGTAGTCCAAAGTTGATCTTTAGGTAGTGTTTTGTCAGCTTAGTGGCATAACCACAATCCAGATGGATTCCTTGCTGTAGGGCCCCACTATATTATTAGAGACCTCAAAGGTGACTGCCAAGAATGGTCATGGGTCACTGCAGAAAACGTACACATTTTCAATGTAATATGCAGCAGATCTTGGAGAGATTAAATGATCACAATCTATTTAATACATGCAGCGTACGCAATCTCAATTACTAGTTACCTGCTTCAGACTAAGGCACAAAGTCATGTACAGGAAGCTAGATGAAGCCTATCCTTCTTTGGTCTCTGACAAGGATTGAAGACTGGATAGTATATAGTTTTTCTTGTTACCAAATTCAGAAAAAAAAAACATATAAGAGATATAAAGTTGAGAAACTTAGAAGCTTAAGTTTATCTAAGAAGATATTTTTAGATCTAAGAAGATATTTTAGGGATGGCAATACAAGTTATTATAGAAAATGATTTAAGTATAAAACTTTGGACTCACTTAGATAGGATAATGATACTTTCTCCAAATTTGCCAAATATATATGGACTAGACATTGTGAATATAATTCTTACTTGATAATTGTTGTTACTGTATATAGTTTTACTGTGTTAGAGTTAAAATCTTTCACTTTTATTTAGACAAAAATGGAGAAATGTTGTAAAATATTTCTATAACTGTGTGAAGATATGTTGCTGTGATTGGTGTAATAAAAAGCTGGACAGGCAATAGCTAGACAGGAGAGAAAAGCAGGACTCTGAAGGAAATAGGCGAAGAGGAGATGTGATCAAGATGTGGAATGAGTCAGATACACACAATGGGAGAAAGGGAAAAGCCATGTGGTAGAATGTAGATTAATAAAAATATGGGTTAATTTAATTATAAAAGTTAGTAGGACAAGCCTAAGATAAATGGTCAAGCTTTCATAATTAATAAGTCTCTATGTCATTATTTGCAAGCTGGCAACCAACAACAAAACTTGCCACGTGACCTGAGCAAAAGTATCACTGCTGTTTCTTTCCTGGGCATGATGTGATCAGCTGCCTCAAGCCCCCATTGCTGTTACTTCCCTGCCATAAGGGACTGTATATAATTTACAGAATTGACTTGACTTCTGAGCCAAGACGATCCTTTCTTCTGTACGCTGCACTTGTCAAGGTCTTTTTTATCACAGAAACAGGAGAAATACCTTAGGCAAAGCATAGTTCTAGGCACTCATGAATCTTCTCCAAGACCCTGGCCTATAGCTTGCTATGTAGACCCAAGCTGGTTTCAAACTCACAGTGATACACCTGATTTTGACTCCACGTCCCAACCGGATTAAAGCATGAACCACCATGCTTGGCAAGGACACCCAATTTTTTATTACCAGTGAATGGTAAACCATTCAGAAGGTTCACACATGCAGAAGGCACAAGCAGCAAGTGTGGTGAAATCAAACCACACCAATACAGTTCCAGGAAACAGTCCATAGGAAGTTCTGGCTGTTCTGTGGTGCCAGCTAAGTAACATGGCTGCTGCTGATCAAAACATAAGAAGGCATGAGATTTACATTCACCATTTTCTACAATAAATGAAAGCATAGTTTAGTAACAAGATACAGTTCAAGAGCATCTTGGTGATATAAATCTTCTTATGTTTAATTGCCTGATTAGGACATTTTTTTATTTTATAACAGTAATAATGGCAGCTTACATCTGTATTGCTTTTGGTTTAGAGAATATTAGTTCTTTAATGGTAGGGAACAGGTGTTCACCTTCCCTTCGAAGCATCCAGCATAATGTGCTGTAAGTATGCCTTTCATTTTTTAACTAATTACTATTATTCGGAGATGTCATTGTAGATGCACTACACCAAAATAAAACAGCTCTCAGAATATAGTCACAGGAGACCATAGCCTTGTGTGTGACTCTGAGTGGCTCTAGACACACATAGAATCCAATGCCTCTTTATAGCTGAGCTCATCTTTGTCATCGTCTCCTCTTCCTTCCACTGGACCTTCTCACACGCAGCTTCATACTGGGTGTGGCAAGATCTCACTCATGGATGCTTCTGTTGTAGCAGTGGTGAGTTCATTCTTCCCCCAGAGAAGTGCAGCAGCCTACAACAGTGGCAGGTGAGTTCTCCAGATTTGAACAGTCAGAATTCTTATCTCTTTAGAAATATTAACTATCATTACCTGGAAACAACCTAGGTACCCCTCAATGGAAGAATGGATAAAGAAAGTGTGGAATATATACACATTAGAATACTACTCAGCGGTAAAAAACAATGACATCTTGAATTTTGCATGCAAATGGATGGAATAGAAAACACTACCCTTAGTGAGGTAACCCAGACCCAAAAAGATGAATATGGTATGTACTCACTCATTAGTGGACCCTAGCCATAAACAAAGGACATTAAGCTCACAAGCCTAGAGAAGCCAAATAGCAAGGTGAACCCAAAGAAAAACATATATAGAACCTCCTGGAAATTGGAAGCAAACAAGATCGCCGGGCAAAAGTTGGAAGCATGGGAGTGGGGATAGAGGTGTAGGTAGGGGTGGGAGTGGGGGTGGGTGAAAGGGGAGATGGGAAGGGAGAAGGGAAGGACTGGGGAGAGCTTGGGGGAGTGGGAGGGTGGAGATGGAGGAAGGGTGGATATTGGAGCAGGGAATAAGATATCTACATTAAGGGAATCATTTTAGGATTGGCAAGAGACTTGGCTCTAGAGGGGATCCCAGGTGTCCACGGGGATGTCCCCAGCTAGGTTCTTGGGCAGCAGAGGAGAGGGTGCCTGAACTAGCCTTGTCCCATAGTCACATTGATGAATATCTTGATCATCACCATAGAAATTTTGTCCGATGGATGGAGATAGAGACAGAGACCCACATTCACATCAGAGCAATAGACTGAGCTCCCAAGGTCCAGTAGAAGAGCAGAAGGTGGGAGAAGATGAGCAAGGAAGTCAGGACCACGAGGGGCTGGTCCACCCACTGAGACAGTGTGCCTGATCTAATGGGAGCTCACCAAATCCAGCTGGACCAGGACTGAATGAACATGTGATCAAACCGGAATCTCTGAATGTGGCTGACAATGGGGGCTGACTGAGAAGCCAATGATAATGGCACTGGGACCTATCTCTTCTGCATGTATTATCTTTTTGGGAACCTAGTCTATATGGATGCACACCTTCCTAGGCCGGGATGGAGGCAGGAGGGCCTTGGACTTCCCACAGGGCAGGGTACCCTGTCCCCTCTTAAGGAAGCAGGGGGAGGGAGGAAGGGTAGTGGGGGAGCGGGAGGGGACTGGGAGAAGGGGAGGAAGTGTAAATATTTGAATGAAAAATAAAAGAATATGAAAAAAAGAAATATTAACTATCATTACAACTTGTTTTAAGCATAACACCAACCATGGATGTTGAAACATAAAAATATAGTTTAAATACCTACCCAGATAATTCTAGACTATGTTTACTCATGTTTAAGATAATAAAAATAGTAAATATGTTTACAAATATATAAGTATGTATACATATAAATATGGATCTCCATCCCTAGGTACCACAGTCACAATACCACAAGATATGGGACACAGAACAACATACTTGTAGCAAAACCAATTCTAGATGCTTCTTTCATTATATTCATACATTACATTTAGGACAATCCCATTAATACAATGTGGAACTAAAGATTGAGCTACTGAAGGCTTTTGTTGGAAAGGCACTTCATTCTTCAGCTGCCAAATACATCCAAAAATAAACCAAATATATTCACTAGACATGTTTTGAGAGTGGAGAAACTCTGTTCTTGTGTATCTTTAGAACATCATCATTTTGATTTTTTTTTATATTCCATTTAAATATTTCTACTAAGTTGAAATTAAATTCGAGGAGTTTTATTTCTGAGAAAACTTATAAAAGCAATGAAGTATCCTAATTATGACACGTGGATGGAGTTTCTGCAAGTTTTCATATAAATGTGATAGTTAAAGAATGCTGTCTTAATTTTCAGACGCAATAATGAAAAACTGTACTTCTAATCCAATTGCCCACAGTGGCCACATAGGTCACTTTGCCACACATTTGATCTCAGCAACACAGCTAGAAGAGTAAAATTATGTTACCCGTTGAAGTCCAATCCCTATTCATTACAAAGTTTAAGTAAAATTTTAAATAAAATAGCATCCTGGAAAACAAAGCTATTGAGACAAATTTCTCAAATGAAGGCAAGTTCAGACAAAAGGTGGCTCTCTAGCTAAAGTCCATTATTCAATTAGTAATGGAAATAGTAAGTACAAGCAATCCATTTTCTAGTTCTTTAGGTAATAAAATCAGTTACCATGCCATAGCATAATATGTAAATTTCAACAAATTGAGCTTTAAAAAAATTTTCAAGTCTATTTGCTCACCAATTCCCAATTAGAAAATGGACTTCACATATATCAGAGACATGATGAGAAAATATTCTTCATGGCTAAGTGCTTCTCTCTTTGGCTAAATTTGTTTTTCTAGCTAGCGAGGACAGAAGGCAGCTATGATTTCCGATTTTCTCTGCCCTGCAACCAAGACAGGAAGTTGTCCCTATCTGGACAACAGCCATGAGAACTCTGCCCTCACTCAGATCGCAGAGAGTGCTGGGAAAACACATCCTTCCTCTGAAAAGAAATAATCTTGATTTGTATCATCTGAATTTTCTAATGTCAGAGTTTAAATCCAGTTCCATATGAATTCTTAGAGGAACATACACCATGCTGATATATATGTTAATGTTTGTTTTTTTTTTTTTTACTGTATTTAGCTGTTTATTTCAATTCTGTTCTAGCACTCTACTCCTAGCCCCAGTTTGGGGTCTTATGGGAAGAACTATGGAAAGACAGTGTGTTAGTCAATCTGCCTTTAAAAGCTTGAACAACTTTTAAACATTTTTGCTATAAGCCCTATAAACTAGGTATAACCTAAATAACCGTAGCATTCCAGGGCTGAAAGCCACTGCTTTGGCTACAGTGGCCATAAATGGAAGTGGATGTTTTTAGATGTAGGGGTGGCATATCTTTGAGCTTTCTCAAACTTAACTTATTTACCTATGTAACTATCTATCTTGTTTACTGTATTTTAGGAAAACCAGATACTGATGAAATTTAAAAATATCTACAGACACCAAGAATTTACAAAGTCAGGGATACCCTGAGATTAAGAGTCTCATGCTCTACCAACTGAGCTGGCCTGGTGGCCGGGACGAACAAGCAGCCCCCTGCTTGCAACAACATTTGAACTCTGAAGATATAAACTGGAATCCTGGCCATTTCTGACAGGAAGAGTGTTGGTTAATATTTACTGTCTGGGCCTTCTCATCTTGAGATTGGGTTAATACTAGTTTTAGTTTACAAAACAATATAATAAAATAATAGAATAAATTCTTAGTGTATTATAATTCTTCAGTAGATGTTGGCTGACTATGACTCTTTAGAAGCTACTGTAAAACATAGGTCACATCTGTTTTGGAACATTCTTCACACTGGTGCTATAACAACTCACACAACATTGATTTTCCTGATTTATTAAAATATCTGTGATAAAAGGAAAATTATTAGTGTATATTTACTCGTACACAGTCACAGACAGGTATCAAGACAAGAGAAGATAAGATTCTGTCTAGCAGTTAACAGCCAAACTTCTTCAAAATCATCATGTGAATCAATGCATCATACTAGCAACAAGGCTGAGAAAGTAAAGACTGTCCAAGTTTCTGAGAAGTCAGGGAAGAGTTCATACGCAAAAAGGAACACAGGCCTTTCTACAAAGGCTAAAGTATACTACGTGAAGAAACTCAACTATGAGTCTAAATATTTTGAAGCTTCATCCATAATAAGGGTTTTTAATTTGATACTACATGCAAAACATAAACGCACTTGAAGAAAAAAAAGTAATATTAACCTCACCATAGAGTAATTTGGCCATGGCATCATAGAATAATTGGGCCATGTGAACAGCCAAAGAGTCTGAACCAAAACATTGAAAAACGAGGTCAAAGATTAAAATTTGAGGATTGGAAGTAATAAATGAAAACTCAGAAGGTAAACTATCTTGAGATGACATTTCAAAATGGAAATGCCTTCCTGGTCTGCAGCAGGTAGACGAGGTCTGTAAGTGACAGGAGCCAGTGTGTGACACTAATCAGCAGAGACACAAGTGAAGCTTTGAGACACAAACAATTCCCTGGGCTACAGTATAAAAACAGCTCTGAACTCTAGCTGTGCACTGGAATTACTTACAGAGCTTTAAACACTTGCTCGTGCTCCAGGCCTCACCCCAGAGGTTGTGATCATGGCTGGGGCTGAGCATAGCTGGAGCAGAGAAAGAACAGAGGGTAAGAAAGGAGCCTCAGGGAACTCCTGGGGCAAGGTAGGAAAAAGAGATAGAAAAGGAAGCCAATTGTGCTGTGGTGAAGGGAAAGCCAGGGAGTGACTGCAGCAAAACACAGTGGAACAGGAAATGTCAGGAAGTGCAGTGATAAGAACAATGGCTGCCCTGTGTGAGGCTGAGGGTGACCTATCTAAACAATGCCTGCTTCCTGGGTGCTTGATCTATGCATAGTCAAGTGAATGGATGAGGGCAGGGCACACTGCATCTTCTCTCAGGGGACTCAGATGCACTGACAGCCTAGGGATCCTACACTGGACCAGGAGCAGATGGTCTCTGCTGGGTTGAATGGGATTGATTAGACTGAGCTTGGAGTTGCAACCTCCCACATCCCATGAATATGATCAAAAATTAGTCTTCTGCCAGAGAAGAAAAATGTAACCACATTCAGAGTGAATAACTGATTCATTCATTCATTCAGGCAGCCAGTCAGATATTTCTACATCCATTCATTTAGCAACCATTTACTGCAGGCAATGAAGATAGCACTTCAAAACAATCTTGAAGCCATGTGATTTATGTTAATTTCCATATAATTTTAATCTGTTTCAAAACTGTAGTACAGCATATTTAACATGTATTTTTGAAGTACTTGAAATTCATTTTGACAGATTTTTTAAAGCAAAAAGTGTATTTTTATTGTGTGCAGACTATTTTTCCCCTCCAATATCCCCCACAGTACTTATGCAAGTGTCTACTTCATTAGAATTTAGTTTTGT
This sequence comes from Ondatra zibethicus, assembly GCA_004026605.1. NCBI lineage: Eukaryota > Metazoa > Chordata > Mammalia > Rodentia > Cricetidae > Ondatra > Ondatra zibethicus. Next base: position 59,392 of record PVIU01007265.1, on the reverse strand, counting down.
TATCCTAAAACTGTCAGACTAATGGGTACTTTTAAAATTATTACATTAATGTTCTTAATGCAAATTCCAGCTTTGAAGCCATTCATTAACAAAAGAGAAGGCCAGATCTCTTTAACTAAGCATGAACCATCTTCCCTCTTCTATAACTATCACTGCCATTTTTACAAAAGACTTAAAGAAAACCAATTAAATTAATTTTCTCACGTAATACAAGAACAAATCCTCACCTCTGTCACTGGCTTCTATTCTTATTATAGAAATTCCCTATGTGTTATAATTTCATGCATTTCTACCATTGTACTGATTTTCAGAAAAATGTAAATAAAGAAGGATGTTACCATTGCTAACATCTGTTTAATATATATTGTTACCATAGCTATTAATACAGATCATGGCTTTAATTACATTTTCTACCAATATAGTTACATTTTAGTTTTTATCAAAGAGGAGAGGTCAAACTCTAGGGTTGCCAGTGAGCCTCACACAGCACCAGAACTAAAGGTAATAAAGACATTTTTCAGACCAGTAAAAGCAAAATGAAAGAAACTATCTTAAGTTTCATGTGTGTTTCCACACGCATGTATGGAACTAAGCACACAGATAAAATAATTCTATTTCTAGGAGGAAATAAGGTGTTATCAATATTTAATTTTTATATTACAGCTGTAAGAGGTGACTCTTTAGTGTCTGTTAAGGTAACCTCATTCTTATAGCTCCTTCTGGAACTCTCCAAAACATCTGGAAACCAAACAGCAATGGGCAGGAATGAAGAACAAAGTAGAGAAGGGAAGCCATAGAACTGCACATCGCTTTGGCTCTGTATGCTTGCGTTAGAACTCAGCTAGGAAAAAGTTTCAGCCTTCAAAAACCTGTTCCTACAACATCACTCCTCCTGTTCAGTTTTTCATTTATATTATCTCCTCTTTGTAGGTTTTATCAATGTGACTGTAGTTCTACATCTTAATTTTCTTCAACATTAATGACACAAGTATCTGTGACAATAAACAGGATGCAGAGTTTTGTCACATATCCATACATACCTTAAGAATCAGTATTCTGTGGCTGAGATTATTTTTATCCTGCATTATATTCATGTTTGTAGCTACTTGGCTATAAGGAACATAAAAATAAATCATATACTTCATTTCTGTATTTATTGTTACATATTAAGGATGAATTAAGTTCAAGCTTTTTAACAAAATAAGCAACCATCCACACAGCTCCTAAACTTTTTGCTATAACACATACCTTTAAAAAATCCAATTACTCAAAAATTGCAGAAATCTTTGCATTGAATACTCAGCACTTAAAATACCAGCATGAGACACCCATTGACCTATAGCAAAATTTCAAATGCATCATTCTGTGGCACCAGAACTGAAATAAATAAGAAAAACTACAAACAGCTCAAACAGCTGAAATATGACCCCAGCTTCTTGAATTGTTGCCCCTTCAGAAGGGGAGGGCCCCGAAAGAGAATGGAGAAAGAGAAAAGATGGAGAGAAGGGGAGAATTTAAACACATGTGCTAATTGATATTTTGACCTTAAAGATAAAGTCATAATTTGCATAGGCCATTTCAAACAAGCAATTTCACTGTGGCACAGTGGCTCCCTGAAAGGTGACCCATTATCAACGAAAGGGATTAGGAAGTAAAATATGCTCCACATGACACAGCATGGGACACATTTAATGAGCTGACTATGTTTTCTCCATTTCCTATCTCTCAGATTTTATTCAGTGCCATCAATGGGAGTCTTATATTCAATCCAGAATAACTGGGAAAAAGTTATGTAACAATCCAAGAAATATATTTACTATATACATATAAAAATGAGCTGAAAGAAATTGATTTGATTTAAACATTAAAGTTCATTTGTACGCTCCATCTGTTTTTTGTCCCCATAAAGCTCTAACTACAGCATTGAGATTGCCACAACTCCATTTTCCCCTGCTATAAACTTCTTGCATGAGAATGGTACAATTGTGAAAGTTAATCTGAAACATTGGTCTAATGTTATTAGCAAAAGTTCATGTTTTATTTGTGTTCTCTAAAGTTTCCTCTAAGGCTTTATTTCTGATCCCGAATCCCACTTTCTCTTGGCTCCTCTGGCTGTGTCATCTTGTCCGATGGCCTTGCATTTGATGACCTTGTTGGCTGTGATGAGCATTGGGCAGGCATGTTATAGAATATCCTTTATTCAAGACTTGTCTTAGATTGTGTTATAACCAGACAAGGTTTCCAGGCAGTAAAGCACAGTTCTCCCCAAAGTATATCACATGTCTTATCGTGGTGATTTATCACTGGAAATGTTGGCCTTGGCCACCTGGCAGGAGGGCTGTTTGCTTCACTCTGAAGCTCAGTGCCCACCCTTCCAACACTGCAGTTCCTAAAGACACGCACTGTGTGCAGCGTGTTTGTACTTAATGAACTTGGGGTTAAGCTTCACCTTTTGATGGCAGAGAATCTACATAAATAATCTGAAATTCTTATTTGTAGGATGTTGTATTTATCATTTATTTATTCAGTAGTTCATTAATAGCATAGAATGCTTGAAGATTTGTTTGCTTTGGATTATTTCCAGAGCACTAATTTATTTATTTACCCCCATCTGTGGCCATTGGAAGCACTTTCATTTGACCTCCATATCCCTTTAACACATTACAGTCACTATGGGACTATTTGAGCATTCAAACAAACCTGCTGCACTTCCCTTGCTGCTGCTGTAAGGTGCTCCAGGACACTAACAGTCATCACTCTTACGGAGTTCTAGACCCTTTTATGAGAATACACGATTGGAAAGCAATATCTGAGAACTAGCAGTGCTTACTTGATGCTGCTGTGGTGTGGTGTGTCTTGGCATTCAGAGCAAGGCTGTTTATAAGTACATAATGCAAATGAGTGTACAGACATGTACAATTATGGGTATGTTTTATACATACCTATATATATACCTATATAGAGAGGTGTATATATATATATATATATATATATATATATATATATATGTATATGTATACATCTCTGTCTATACTGGGCTCAGCACTGATTTCCTGCTACGATTCACTCTAGCCTCTCTTTTACTGGCTCTGCTTTCTCACTCCAGATTACTAAGGCACTGAAAATGAACTTCAGCACACTTTCCCACAAAAATGCAAAGATTTAAAAAGGAGTGATTTTCCAACCGACAGTTCAACCTATAGAAATAAAAGTTCTATGAAGATGTTAATAACAGGGGGTATGAACAAAGGCTTCCTTCCTCATTATGAACACTACTTAGTCAAAGTTCTCAGAAGTATAGGTCTTAGCTAAGGCTGAAATGTTCAACCTTCACTCGATATTTCTCTTGGGGCAAGTTATAATTGGATGTCGCACCTATTAACTCAACTTCATCCTGATAATTATTTAATAATTTTCCTCATATTTCTTTTGTACAACTGCATTTTGAATAGCACTAATATATGCAATGATAACATTTTGAGACATGCAAACTACTTAAAATTGTAATTACTGTATGATCATCCCAAAGGAATCATTGAAACTACAGTAACACATTCAAGACCAATATAAAAATAACTCATCAGTATATTCTACATAGCTAAAAAAAACCCAGTGCTTTAATAAACTTTATTTTAAAAATAAATATTTTGAATTACCACAAACCCAAAATCCTCAAAATGAAAACTGGGTGTGAATAAGGAAAATCTACATTGGTGTGTACTTATTGCCTTCTTAAACCAACATTTCCAGTTATTTTTCTGTGAACTGAGGATGGCAAGCCAACAATATCCACCTAAGAATCCCAAGATCACGGATTTCTTAGACACATTTCCTAGACAACAGACAGGGCATGAATTCGGCTTCTTGTACTCCCCACTTTGCTGGAACCTTTTTCCTGGGCAATGACTACTCGTTAATCTTTGCAGATCTGCTTTGTGAACTCAGATTCACTCCAAAGCCTCTGTCAAACAAACTATTTCACAATCATTCCATGAGGGCAAAGAACACCAAAGAGATGAACATGTATCTTACAGAATTATTCTTAGCCAAAAGGAACATAAGCTATTGAATATATCTGTATTGATAAATAAAAGTAAATATCAGGGTTTTGGACATGTTAAGCATGGATTTTACTACTGAGATATATCCCTACTTCCCAGTGCTCTAGTCAAGCTACAGAAAGGGAAAAGATCTTCACTAACCCCACATCAGACAGAGGTCTGATCTCTAAAATATACAAAGAACTCAAGAAATTGGTCATCAAAAGAACACATAATCCAATAAAAAAAAATGGAGTACAGACCTAAACAGAGAACTCTCAACAGAAGAATCTAAAACGGCTGAAAGACAATCAAGAAAATGTTCAACATCCTTAGTAATCAGAGAAACGCAAATCAAAAACAACTCTGAGATTCCATCTTACACTTGTAAGAATGGCCAAGATCAAAACCACTGATGACAACTTATGCTGGAGAGGATGTGGGGTAAAGGTAACACTCCTGCATTGCTGGTGGGAATGCAAGCTGGTACAGCCCCTTTGGATGTCAGTGTGGCGATTTCTCAGAAAATTAGGAAACAACCTTCCTCAAGACCCAGTAATACCACTTTTGGGTATATATCCAAATTATCTCAATTGTGCCACAAAGACATGTGCTCAACTATGTTCATAGCAGCATTGTTTTTCATAGCCAGAACCTGGAAACAACCTAAATGCCCTTCGACCTAAGAATGGTTAAGGAAAATGTGGTACATTTACACAATGGAGTACTACACAGCAGAAAAAAAAAACCTCCTGAATTTTGCAGGCAAAATAGAGCGAGAAAACATCATTTTGAGTGAGGCAACCCAGTTCCAGAATGACAGTTATCACCTGTACTCACTCATAAGTGGTTTTTAAACATAAAGCAAAGAAAACCAGCCCACAAATCACAATCCCAGAGAACCTAGACAACAATGAGGACCCTAAGAGAGACATACATAGATCTAATCTACATGGGAAGTAGAAAAAGACAAGATCTCCTGAGTATATTGGGAGCATGGGGACTCTGGGAGAGGGTGGAGGGGAGGGGAGAAGCCTGGAGGGGATCAGAGAAAAATGTAGAGATCAATAAAAATCAATAAAAAAGAAAAAAAAAGATAAAATATCAAGGTGTAGATGTTCAATTTATTTCCTGAAAATTAAAGAAATAAAATAAAAAGACCAAATACACAAAGCAAAATGTTGTAAAAGAGACATCAGAAAATCAAGCATAATGACCCATAAAAATAACAGCAAAAGGGTGGGGGCAGTCCTGCAATTCCTTCAGCCTACTGCCTTATTTCCAGAAATAGATAAGGGCAAGGGAAACAGAGCAAGTCCAATGGATTATTACAGTCAGCAATGAAGCTCAGAGTCTAAAGAGCCCAAGGTGGGCAAAGTTCAAAGGACTGAGGATTCAACTACACTAATAACTCCAGAAACCCTTGGAGGGCAATCTAAGTAGTCAGCCAATTATTAGTTGGCAAATACCTACTAGTAAACTACCTGGGAATGTTAGGAATTGCTACATCAGCAGGTACACAGCCAAAACCAGTTAGGAACAGTTTTCCTTCTCAAGGGGTTGACTGCAAACTCCTGACTCACAGAGGACGCAGGGCAGGGTCATTTGGACTCAGCCTGCATGCTTCTCTGCTGCCAATCAACAAATTCTTAAGCACCTGGAAGAAGCAGACTAATTCTGAGAATGTAGTTGTGTCTCAGAATAACAACACAAAATATTAAGAAGAATAAAAATCAAATCCAGGTTCTGGAGAGATGGCTCAGTGGTAAAGGGCATTGGTTGCTCTTCTGGAGGACCCAGGTTCAATTTCCAGCTCCCATTGGGTGGTTCACAGCCATCTGTAAGCCCAGTTCCAGGAGATCCAGCTCCAGCTTCTGGTGGGCACCAGGCAAGCATGTGATGCACAGATATACATGCAGGCAGAATACCCATATACATGAGATAAAAATAAAATAAAATATATCCAGCATCCAGTAAGACAAAAATAACAAAGGCTGATACCTAGTAAAAATTATGAGGTAATCTCAATAAAGGAAAACTATGAGTTACAATAAGGACATAAATTAATCTATGTATGCTCACCAAGCACTGACAACACATTAGAACCAACAGTTGAACAGTGTGCATGGCTATAATTAATGCATTAAAAACTCAAGAATAGAATATATTCACAAGTATATATACTTTATATTTGATGTGTGTGTGTGTTTGTGTGTGTGTGTGTGTGTGTGTGTGTGTGAGCTAAAATAAAAACTTGCCCTACATGAGACCTACCATATGCAAGCACACTGAGTGGAGTGAACAGATTAGACCTTGCAGAAGGAAAGGATGAGTGAGCTGAAGCATGGCAGGTGAATCTACACTCGAGAAACACAGAGGAACTGAATGACCTTAGAGTGTCAACAGAGAACTTCTGAGCCCGGGGTCTTTGAAAAACTAGGAGAAAAATTTTAAAAAATAACAAAGTATGCTTAAAATATGGTTGTCAGGGAGCTATGTAGCATGGTGTAGCTTTCCAGCTAATGGTGCAATTTTAAGAGGTGTTTTAAAATTTTGGCCATGGTGCCTAGCTTGAGACAGAAAAGGTTTGCCTTGGAGACTATGTCTGGTCCCCAGTCACTGCCTATGCCCCCTGTCCTTTGTGAGATAGGCAGCCTCCGCACACGTTCTCTGCCATGATGTTCTACCTCACCATGGGACCAAAACTAGCATATGCATGGACTATGGACTTGAACCTAAGAAATCATACACCAAAATAAACAATACTTCTCTCACTCTGTTCTCTAGTGCATTTTGATCTGATCAAAGGCAAGAAAGGAGCCAGAGGAAAACAAAGACATTAGTCCAGAGAACCAAAGGCAGCAATGGCGCCACTCTAACTAGTACTGCAAGTAAAGATTTCAGGAGCGACATTCTGAAGGTACTAAAAGAGTATTAATATTAAATCTAAACTTCTACATACAATATAAGGTCTTTTAAAAGTCAAAATAAAGGTACCATGAGATACATGTTTGATGAAAAAGGCCGCTTGTTCGTTCCCAGCTGCTCAGCCGTGAAATAATCACACAGAAACTATATTATTTAAATCACTGCTTGGTCCATTAGATCTAGCTTCTTATTGGCTATCATTAATCTGTGTATCGCCATGTGCCTGTGGCTTTCCAGGTAAAGTTCCTAAGGCATCTGTCTCTGTCGGGGCTCCATGGCTTCTCCCTGACTCTGCCTTCTTCCTCCCAGCATTTAGTTTAGTTTTCCCTACCTATCTAAGATCTGCCCTATCAACAGGCCTAGGCAATTTTCTTTATTCATTAATGGTAATCACAGAATACAGAGGGGAATCCCACATCACATGTTAGCTACAAGATGATATAGTCAGTAGAACTTCACTGAAAATAGACAACCCTGAGGATCCAAGGGTGGAGCATGAGCCAGTGTGTGTCACTCTTCCTGTCTACACTTGAGGGTAATTGGCAGATAGGCACATAGAATGCCAAGGGCTTAAACGCCGCAGTGATAAGTGGCCCCTGCTAGACCTGGATGTGTCTACCTACATGAAGCTCATTAGGCATGTGCACAGAGAGAAATGAAAAGAAATGGATGGGTCATGTCAACACCTGCGAACTGATAGCTAACATTCCTACACCCAATCTGTAAAACAATGGTCAGAGCAATGAGTACCAAGTATTACCACGGTGTTCAACAGCATTTCATTATACACACACACAAAGGGTTAAATATCAAATGGATACTTAGGAACTCTAAGAACGGTGTAGCTGAGCTTCACAACTGAGGGAGGTATAGTTATTACAAAATGTTACAGGGACTGGCATGCCCAAAGTCAGGAATTGCAGTACCCCATTGCAGTATTTTATACAACAAACAGAAAATCATAAAGAAATCCATTTCTGAAAACATATTTAGAAAATATTATCAACTAACTTAATCTAATTGACATCTACAGAGCAGTTTATCCAACAACAGCAAAAGACACATAATTCTCAATAATTGAAAAGCATTCAAGTGACACAAATTATGTTTTCTGACTAGAACCAAGTTAAATTAAAAATCAATAATGAAAGATTTACAGATAATATAAATGTCTGGATAACAATGTACCTCTAAATAATACAGATTCAATGAAGATACAAAAATACTAAGCAGATTGAAGTGAGAGAAAATTATAACCTATCAAAATTTGGTAGGTGCTGTGTAAGCAACACCCAAGTGAATTAACAGCACTGGATAAATGTAGAAAAGAAGCAAGAGCACAAAATTAATCACCTCAGCTTCAAACTTCAGAAAACAGTAAGGGAATTGGAAATTAATCACAAAGAATGTAATCATGGAAATAATAAAGTACAAAGTGGGAATCAATAAACTAGACACAAAAATAACTCAGAAAATATCAATTAAGCCAAAAGTTGATTATTTTAAATTTATTTTTAAAATACAAATTTAAAAACAGACTGATCAAAAATGAAAAAAGAGACAAAACGTAAATTAAAGTCAAAATTACCAACAAGAAGACGGCAGAGGTAACAGAACGGCAGCACGAGGGACTATAAAAAGAACAAGGAAAAGTATTTAACCCTTTGTGCCAGAATGATCAATAATTCAAATTAAGGACACAATTTTATGAACTATATAAACTACCTGTGTTACTAAATATGAAAACAATAAATATTACCTTGCCCGGGCCCAAATAATGAAAGAATAAACAATAATAAATTTGCATCAAATCCTTAAAAAACTAGAAGAGGTTCTTCATGATGTGTTCTGTGAGGATAACATGGCTAATAAGACAAAACAAAAACAACAAACTACAGAAATAAACAAAAATTCCTAAGCAAAATTTTGATTTTACACACTCAATCTAGGAATCCACTGCATCACAATCTCTATATTTAACGGAGAATAATCTAAACATTTAGGAGTAACTGTTGTAATTTATCATATTATCAACAGAAAAGAAAGGCCATACAACCATCTCAACAGAAGAAAGTCATTCAATGTGTCCAGTATGCATCCCTACTTCTAACACCAAAAAGCAAACACTGCTCAGAAACTTGAAAAGAAAAGAATGTTTCTCTAATAGCAAACAAGATCTACAGAAACTACAGCTGATTTCTTTTTTCTTTTTCTTTCTCTTTTTTATTTTCTTATTTTTTAAGACAGGGTTTCCCTGTGTCTTTGGAGCCTGTCCTGGAACTTGCTCTGTAGACCAGGATGTCCTCAAACTCACAGAGATCCACCTGCCTCTGCCTCCCAAGTGCTGGGATTAAAGGCATGCGCCACCACTGCCCAGCTTGCTGATATCTTTCTTAGTGGTGAGATAGTGAATATTTTCCTCAAATTGTTCACTCTCATCACTTCAACTTAACTTCGGTGATGGAGAGTCTAAACAAAGAAAGCATAAAAGATAATGGAGTCATTCTGTGGTGTAGGAGGTCCTTCTGTCTATGTGTTGCTTTTATTGGTTAATGAATAAAGAACTGCTTTGAGCCTATGGCAGAGAAGAACAGAACTAGGCAGAGAAAGCTAGGCTGTGTGCTGGGAGAAAGAAGGGTGGACTCAGAGAGAAGCCATGTAGCCCTGCTGGAGACAGATGCCAGAACTTTAGCTGGTAAGCCACAGCCACATGGCAATACACAGATTAATAGAGATGGGTTAAATTAAGATATAAGAGTTAGCCAATAAGAAGCTAGAGCTAATGGGCCAAGCAGGGATTTAATGAATACAGTTTCTGTGTGATTATTTCGGGGCTAAGCGGCCAGGAACCAACAAGCTGCCCCTCCTCCAACAATTGTGATTATGGAAAAGAAAAACAGCTATTTATATTTTCAGAGGCAATCCAGACAGAAAATGTAGTAGAAAAACCTATATTTAATACAGCATGTATATATACATCAGTGACATATTGCTGATATATTGAATTGTAATATGTATATGAATGAGTTGTTCATGGCTGCATAGTAATCATAAAAGCTGTATTTACAAAAGCTAAAAAAATTTTCAGAATTCAAACTTTAAAAATAATATCATTAATAACCAAATTTAAAGCTATAAACAAAACAGGCACCTATCAAGCAAGTGATATGAAAGACTGATGCAGAAAAGCCGAAGGCTCCAGAAGAGAACTCAAAGGACAGTTTCAAAGCTGGAGAGATATTTGTTCTTTATGAATAAGCTGATGTAAATCCTCCCTACAATGCACTAATAAAATTGGTGTAGGAGGGGCTTCTATTTGTGTATTGCCCTCATTGGTTAAATAAAGAAAACTGCCATGGCCTTTTGATAGGGCAGCCCTTAGGTGGGCGGAGTAGATAGAACGGAATGCTGTGAGAGAGAAGGCAGTGTGGCAGACGCCATGCTTCTCCAGCACAAGATGGACACGGGTTAGACTCATGCCGGTAAGCCACGACTCAAGTGGCGATACACATTAATGGAGATGGGCTAAAATAATATGTGAGAGTTAGCCAATGGGGGGCTGGAGATAATGGGCCAGGCAGTATTTAAATGAATACAGTTTCCATGTAATTATTTCGGGTACGCACCGGGAGCCGGATGGCACAAGGGGCCCTGCGCCGGGAACGCAGCCCGAACCCCTCTCTTGCAACATAAAATCCCATCAGATTTTCAACTAGCTCTGTTGCAGGACTCAATAAGGTAATTACTGGAAATGTAAAGGATCTAGAATACCACAACAATTTTATAAAAATGTGGCAAAGGTCATGCAGCATTGGAAAGGTAACAGTTTGTGAAAACTGTGTCAAAATAAAGATTCATGTAAACAAAAATAATTGCTGGAGAGATGGCTTAACAGTCAAGAATACTGGTTGATCTTCCAGGGGACTAGGATTTGATTCCTATCATTCATCTGGTGGCTTACAACCATCACTCCACTTCCAGGAGATCTGACATTTTCTTTTGCCCATACAGCATACACACATGGTGCACAGATATACATGCAGACAAAAACCCATACACATTAGTTAAAAATACAAAAATAAAATAAAATAAACTTGGACTCATCTCTCTCTATCTCTCTCCCTCTCAAATATATATTTGAATATATATATTCAAAATAGATTACTGACTTAATCACAAAACCTAAAATCTGAGACTGCATAAATGTTTCTCAGATAAAATACCAAAGGCATGATCTGAATCCAAAAAAGGAAATTGATTTTAATGAAAACCAGAGATTCCATTCTTTGTATCACATATTTAAGGAAATAAAAATATAAGTCACAGCCTGAAATATTGCCAGGTAATATGGCAAAGAGTGATTTGTGCTCAGAGTAAATAAAGAACTGTAGAAACTCAATGGAAAACAACCCAATGAAATAAATGGATTTCTGCCAAAGCCTATATGGATGTCAAACAAGTACATAAGAAGGTGTTCCCCACCCTTGTCATGAAAGACTTAAATTATAACCTACAATTGAAATCACAAATACTAAAATACTAACCATATTAAGGTTGGTAAAGATAAATACTAACTGGATCTCAAGTATAATACTGGCAGAGTCAGTTTACAGTCACATCTGCAAACAATCATAGATTAAGTACACACTTTTCATGTGATCCAGTCACTGTACTCTCAGCTCTTTACACTGATGCAATGGAAACATACCCTCATCAAATGACTTTTACATGAATATTCAGAGTAGCTTTGTGTGTAAAGTACTAAATGCATGCCAAACGCCCATCAATCAGTAAAGGAATACTGCACGACCATAAAAATAAAATTAACTATGACCTCTGTGCCACCAATATATCTCAAAATAATTAAACTTAGCCAAGGGATTCAGACACAAAAAGTATCCACTTGTATACAAGTATATAATCTGTGAAGTGTGTAACAGTAGTCCCAGTTGAGGGGGAAGGGATCAAGATATGTGGGCAAATGGTTAATAAACAGCTCATTAGACACATTGTGGGAAATGGGTAAAACCATTATCTTCACTCTGGTAAAATTGTATGTGCATTTTTGTATATCCAGTAAACAAGAAAAACGCCCCATAGAACACATATTTCCAAACTGACTGTTCCCAAAGTAACAATAGGTGCCACAGTAGAGACAGACGGGGAAGTCATGGAAACTGTTTCTTTAGTTGGTGAGGGAAAGGCCATCTGAGGCTGGGCGAAACTATCCCTGCCTACTCAAGGTTCAAGGATTGAAGGCTCCCATAGATTCTGGTGTGATGTTACTGTAGGTAATACATTGCCTCAGTTCAAATTCAGCTCCAAGTTGGGAGCTGCTAACCTCAAAACCACTTTACATGCTGTACCGTACAGTTAACAAGAATTTTAACATATAAAATCAAGCTTTCATCAAGCTGACCAGGTTAACCAGTTTGAAGTATACACTGAGTGGTATGTATCAATGATATGAATAAACACAAAAGTAAAAACAGAAGAAGATGAAGAAGAAGGAAGAAAGAAGAGAAAAAGAAGGAACAATGGCATTACTTGGAGTTGAAAGTTTTCAATATATGGCTTAAGTTGAAGGAAAATATAAAGAAAGGCTAATAGTTAAGGCAAAAAAAAGGAATCAATATATTTGGAGTTTAGCAATTCAAGCAGGAGAAAACAAAGCCAAAACTGTGTTATATATTGACATTATTTTAAATTTTAGTTTTTTCAATTTGTTTTGTTTATTTCACTGACAGCTGAGGGGGTGGGGTCATGAAGAAAGTCTCAACTGTAATGAAACAGGAGTCCACGTCCCCTAATGTGTAACATAAGGTAGGCAGAAAAGCAAACATTTCTATGCTTCGACCAATAGGCCATTATGTTGCAGAGAATAGACTGACCTCACCCCTCCCAACTGCCTTTTCCAGCATCTTCATTAGAAACAACTCAGGCCCTAATGTCTATCTCACACAGCATCCACTGCATGGCACATAGTGAAGATCTCCCTAAAATTCCATAATACAAGATCTCTCTCCATCATTTGTCCAAACACTGTGTTAGATACTGTGGGGAACACATCAGACACAAAAGTTCTGCCCTCCCCTCATGAAGAGTAGAGAAGCACAGGTAGAGCTAAATGAAAACAAATGCAGAACCCAAATGCAGAGAGTAATGCCAGGGAGAAAGCCACAGTCAGTGTATGCACCGGCAGATTCAGTGCCCTGTAGTACCACAGACGAACCAGGAAACCCATTCAATGTAGAATAAACCAATAAAAAGTTATCTTAATTTTACAATAATTTTCATATCTTTTTAAGTTGTCTAAACAAGAACAGTTTGAAATTACATAGAATAGTTCTCCTCTCATTGAGCTAATATCATTTCTCAAAATAATAATAATAATTAATAATAATAATAATAAATGACTTGATGTAGAAACATGGATTGGTAACAAACTTCATCTTAAAATTTCAAAATTTATTAGGCTTTAACATAGTGATATGAAATACATTTGTTTAACAAAAAGTAAAAAAAACTACAAAGATCAGAGAGTGATATTTACTTATAAATTAATTTTTATTACATTTACTTGTCCAGTTTTTCTTCTTTATACAATTTCTAATATAATTTCCCAGTAAGCTAGTATTATTCGTAGGTATATATTTTGGGTAAAATCATTTAATAACTCTCCTTTATAAAAGTAACTTAATACAGTAAAGGAAATAGGAAGCTTGTAGTTCATCATGGTATAAAATGTTTTTTTAATTTAATCTGGTTATATTTCTTTCAGGCAATAAATTTATCAATAAAGTAAAAATTTATTTCAGTAATGCGTTTAAATATAAAATAGAGTAGAATGTTTTCCCTGAACTCTTGTAATAAAGTTATTTTTAATTGAGAAAAGTTTTCCCATATGCTATAACTCTTTGAACATTTTAATTATTAATAATATGTAAAGTAGTTTATTTTCTTAAGAAAGCTTCAGATTCTACAATATAAAGTTCTTAATCTAATGACTAATTTAAAAAGAGTACCAAAAGTACAATGCAAATATTATCTACATATAGCATAGCCAGAGGCAAATATGCAGGATTTAGTGTCTAAACAGAAATAGAATTACCTGGGCTAACCATATTCATGCACTTACTTATAAGTTCTTTGAGAATGAGGCCCCATATGAGATCACTCATCTGCTGGGCTTCACAAGGGCTCATGTGCAAAGCTGTGGTAGTTAATATTGACTGCCAAATTGACAGGACCTAGAACAGACTAGTAGCTAAGCATCTAGTCCTACCTCTGTGGGATTATCTAACTAAATTAGCCTCTGGAAGACTATAAAGGATTTCCCAGATTAAGTCAACTGAGATGAGAAGCCCCACCCACAGACAAGGTCTCTGCTTCCTGACTATGTTTGCTCATGAATACAGAGAAAAAAAACAACAAACAGATATGAAGTATGAGTAGGATCCGGGCTTACAACCAGCCTACTGAGCAACGGAGCAGACATTACATACACATATGACTTTCTCCATTAACATCTCTTTGTCCTTAAGCAGTTGATGACTGATGCCCTACTTTCTCTTAGAAAATTTGAAGTTGGTCATAAATAATGATATAGATGCAAAATAAAGAAAACATTAAAGATGTAGGGTACTGGGGACCAAATATCACTCACATTTGTTAGTAAAGACCTCTTCAATTTGACTTTCAGTTTCTGACACAGCTGAAAGTCGACCAAGCCATGTGTTCTGTGGGCTCTCCATCTTAGAACAGAGGGGAGGAATCACTTCTCACTGGTAAATCTAACAGTATTTTCACACGTCTTTTTCAACATTCCTATTAAAGTTGTTTATGAGTGTATGTACACTGTAGACGAGAGAATGACATGGGGTACCGTGGGGTGAGAGGACAGTAGATGGAAGGTCCCAGGGAATGCAGACAAGGAATGAAGGCAAGTGTTTGCACCTGTTGAGCCCCACCCCCAGCCTCTTTTACACACATCTGAGGAGAAGCATGCTTTACTGAGCTGGTCCTTTTATGTTTGAAAGTTCCAGAATGAAATTCAGGACATGCCTTTTTGGGCAGGCTCAGCTAGAGTGTTCTCTACTAATCTAATCATAGAAAAGGTTACACTGTAGAATGTCTGCCTTTGACAAAAGTTTAGGCTGTTTCCAAGTATTATTCTTTGTTCCTAAGAGAAAAGGAACTCAGATGTCATGGTGTCAAGCGGCAAAACCAGTATCTACTGTCGGACTGGACTGGCCTCTTGAGACTTTCCGCCCCACACATCAGTTCCCAATGGGTCTAAGTCCATTCTGCATGGAAAATGGGAAAGTACCTGATCTTTGCAGCTATTTTATTTTATAACAATCAGATAAACATAGCTTTACTGTGCACAGCAACAAACAAATACCTCACCTCCAAATTTTCTAAAATCACTACCAACTTATTTATTCAAACACTGAAAGAGAAAGGGGCAAGACTCAAGTAAATCTTATTTATTTACTTTAATACTTGTAGTGGCATTTCAACTGTATTTTAATAAGTAAAGCTTGTCTGAAGATCAGAGAGTAAAAAACCCCACTAGGCCAGCCTTACAGACCAGGCAGTGGTAACACACACATTTAATCCCTGTAGCCACACTAGTTGCCATAGAAACCAGGCAGTACACGCCTTTAATCCCAGCCCTAGCGAGAATTATAAAATAGGAGGAGACAGCTCTCAGGCACAGTCTCACTCTGAGATTCCTGGAGGCAGGGTCGCCATTTTGGACTGAGGTCAGGGTAGGAGCCAGTGACGGGCTACTTTCCTTTTCAGACCTTCCTGCTGAACCTTAATTTCTTTCTCTGAGTTTTTATTAATCGTGCTTCAAATACTTATTTGTAATACTTCACAACAGATGTATTATGGAACTAATTATATTAAAAGGTGGTATCTCTTTTATTAATCTTAACTTGCACAAATATAACATTTTAACCTCATTATTAAATGTTTACATTTTGAATGTTTTTATAAAAACTACTTTTATTACTTTTGATTCTGTGATTCTTTATGTGGGCATATGCACATAAGTGGAGGTGCCCGAGAAGTCAATAAGAAGGCTTTAGATCTCCAGGAGCTGAAGTAAAAAGATGCTGTGAATAGGATGGTTGGCATGTGGGAAGGAACACTGGTTCTCTGTAAGACTAGTACAGATGTTACGTGCTAAGCCATGCTGATGTGGGAATGAACACTGGCCCTCTGCAAGACTAGTGCAGATCTTACCTGCTAAGCCACCTTTGCAGTTTATGTGGATATTCCTGTTTCTTCCAATGACTTACATTTGCTATAATTTTTTATTGACTTTATTGAGCTATACATTTTTTTCTGCTCTCCTCCCTTCTTCTCCCTGCTGTGACACACTGATCTTTTATCCTGTCACTTGTATTATTTTTAATAAAACACTGATTGGCCAGTAGCCAGGCAGAAAGTAGAGGTGGGGCTACGAGAAGAGGAGAATTCTGGGAAGAGGAAGGCTCAGTCTGCAGTTGTCACCCAGCCTCAGAGGAAGCAAGATGAGAATCCCTCGCTGACAAAGGTACCAAGCCATGTGGCTAACACAGACAAGAATAATGGGTTAATGTAAGATGGAAGAATTATTTAATAAGAAGCCTGAGCTAATAAGCCAACCAGTTTATGATTAATGTACACTTCTGTGTGTTTCTTTGGGGCTGAAAGGCTGTGGGACTGGGCAGGACAGAAAACTCTGTCAACATCTCCCCTCCCCTTCTACCCTCTCCCATGGACCCCATGTTTCCAATTTACTCAGGAGATCTTTTCTTTTTCTACTTCTCATGTAGATTAGGCCCATGTATGTCTCTCTTAGGGTCCACATTGTTGTCTAGGTTCTCTGGGACTGTGATTAGTGGGCTGGTTTTCTTTGCTTTATTTATAAAAGGCACTTGTGAGTGAGTACATATGATATTTGTCTTTCTAGGTATGTGTTACCTCAGTTACTATGATGATATCTAGATTGATCCATTTGCCTGAAAATTTTAAGATGTAATTATTTTTTTCTGCTGTGTAGTACTGTAAATGTAACACATTTTCCTTATCCATTCTTTAGTTGAGGGGCATTTAGGTTGTTTCCAGGTTCTGGCTATGACAAACAATGCTGCTATGAACATAGTAGAGCACATGTCCTTGTGCTATGATTAAGCATCCTTTGGTATATACTCAAAAGAGGTATGGCTGGGTCTTGAGGAAGGTTGTTTCCTAATTTTCTAAGAAATTGCCATACAGATATCCAAAGGAGCTGTAACACTTTGCACTCCCACCAGCAATGCAGGAGTGTTCCCTTTACCCCACATCCTCTTCAGCATAACTTGTCATCAATGTTTTTGATCTTGGCCATTCTTACAAGTGTAAGATGGAGCCTCAGAGTTGTTTTGATTTACATATCTCAGATGGATAAGGATATTGAGCATTTCTTTAAATGTCTTTCAGCCATTTAAGATTCCTATGTTGATACCTAGACATAATAAAGGCAATACACAGCAAGCCAACAGCCAACATCAAACTAAATCGAGAGAAACTCCCAACAATCCCACTGAAATCAGGAACAAGACAAGGTTGTCCACTCTCTCCATACGTATTCAATATAATCCCTAAGGTCCTAGCTAGAGCAATAAGACACCAAAAGGAGATCAAGGGGATACAAATCGAAAAAAAGAAGTGAAACTCTATTTGCTGATGATATGATAGTTTACATAAGCAACCCCAAAAATTCTACCAAGGAACTTCTACAACTCAAAAACACTTTCAGTAATGTAGCAGGATACAAGATTAACTAAAAGAAAATCAGGAGCCCTCCTGTACACAGATGCTAAATGGGCTGAGAAAGAAATCAGAAAACCATCACAATAGCCACAAATAGCATAAAATATCTCAGATTAACTCTAACCAAAAAGTGTAAGACTTGTATGACAAGAACTTTAAATCTTTGAAGAAAGAAATTTAAGAAGACACCAGAAAGCTCTTGGGTAGGTAGAATTAACATAGTAAAAATGGCAATCTTACCAAAAGCAATGTACAGATTCAATGCAACGCCCAGCAAAATTCTTCACAGACCTCAAAAGAACAGTATTCAATTTCATATGGGAAAGCAAAAAACCCAGGATAGCCAAAACAATCCTGTACAGTAAGGGAACTTCTGGAGGCACCACAATCCCTGACTTCAAACTCTACTATAGAGGCATAATACTCAAAACAGCCTGCTATTGGCATAAAAACAGACAGGAGGACCAAAGGAATTGAATCGAAGGCCCAGATATTAATCCACACCCCTACAAACACATGATTTTTGACAAAGAAGCAAAAATTATCAAATGGAAAAAAGAAAGCATATTCAGCAAATGGTGCTGGTATAACTGGATATCAACATGTAGAATAATGAAAATAGATCCATATCTATCACCATGCACAAAACTCAAGTCCAGATGGGTCAAAGACCTCAACATAAAGCCAACCACATGAGCCTCATAGAAGAGAAAGTGGGATGTACGCTTGAACGCACTGGCACAGGAGACCACTTCCTAAATATAATCCCAGTAGAACAGACACTGAGAGAAACAGTTTGCTATCTTTTTTACTCAGGAGAATTATTTGAGTATTTTTAAGATCTTTTTACAAATAAGCATTCTGTCAGACTTAAGCAGTTTATTTAAATGTACATCGATGATGATAGTGGTGATGATAATGAAAATGAGTCTATATCTAGAACTAAGCATCAGTATTTTTCCAGGGCAAGGACAGTAATTGAGGAAACAAATGCCAGGCACAGATTCAGTGCCATAATAAATCTCCAACTGTGTGCCAAAGCTGGCATGGGCAAGCTTGGGACAGCCTGCTGCTTATTTGCGGGCTTTTTTTTTTTGACAAACTGCTAAAGCATAGCTATTATTAAACATCTAATTATATAAAATGACAATTAAGTGAATTGTTAAAAAAACAAATATAATAAGGACTTTAAACACTTCCCAATTATTTGACTGCATCTTATTGTCATCCCCACTTGAAGTTATTTGTATCAATTGTTATCTGCATATACTTGCCAGTGTTGTGCTTACGAACATCACACAAGTAATTTGGAATTATCTGTGGTCAAAGTATTTTCACCGTGGCAATCAGCAAATGCTACATATCACTCATCTCATGCTAGCCCTGAAAATCATTTGGTAAACTATTACCAGCATACTACTGTAGACCTTAACCACAAAGAACTGAGCACATTTACAATGAACAGTTGAAAGGATGCCATTACCTTTGTTACATTACCACAAACAGCAAATGTGAGCAGACACTTTACAATGTATGTTAGGTTTTCTATTGTTGTGATAAAACATTATAACCAAGGCAACTTATAAAAGAGTTTACAGTGGACTCAAAGCTTCAGAGGACTAGGGTCCCTAGTGGGGGGACAGCAGGACACAGGCATGGTAGCTGGAGCTAGACTCTAAGAGCTAAGGGCTCACATCTTGGACCACAAGCAGGAAGCTGGGAATAGACTTAAGTGCATGAGTCTTTAAACTCTAATGCTCCCAGTGACACACAGAAGCTTCCCCAAACAGCATCAACTGGACACCAAGTGTACATTCATTATTTAAAACACCAGCCATCATTCATTTTGCTCCTGGAAATAATAGTATATCATGATAACATGGCACTTAGATATGTAAGATTATGTAAGATTTCATATCAAAACCAATTCAAAATTTTGAATAGGGGAGGCAGAGGGATGGCTCAGGGATTCAGAGATCTTACTGCTCTACCTGAGGAGAAGAGTTCAAAACGTAACATCAGCAACAAACGGCTATAATTTCATCTCCAAAGGATCTGATACCCTTTTCTGCCCCGCTGGGCTATGTATACCTCTAAACACACACACACACACACACACACACACACACACACGCACGCACGCACGCACGCACGCACGCACGCACACACACACACCTTTTAAAAATCTGAACAAGAAAGACAACCCAGGCTATCAGAAAAGTAGTTATAAAAAACAAAGTATTCTGGATGCTGTAATCCATGCCTGCTAGTCCCTAACCCCTTATTCACTAGTGACTCAGGATTATTTGTTTCCTAGTTTTGAATAAGTTCTCTCTCTTATAAACATATCCCATTACAACTCAACAAATCAAGAATGTTACCAAAGCTGTATAATAAAATACCAGGAAAAATCTTAATTCCTAGTACTATGTATAAAAATTCACCCATGCAATAATAATGAAAATAATGAAAAATGCAGCACCCAAAATAGATTTTGACATGTGTAATGATAAAAGGGGGAAGGAAAGAATTTTAAATAAACAGGTGAGTAGTGAAAATGGGAAGTGAGACTTTTTGAAAGACAACCACCCACAGGGTCTATTTGAACTACACTGTCTTGAAGGACTGCCATTCAGATTCATAATCATAGAAATGCAGCACTCTCACCAAATCCAAACAATGAAACCAAAACAAAATGCTTTCATGACTACATAAAGTGGCTATTTACAGAAAAAGAAGGATTTTGTTTTAATCAAATCAGGTCACAGACATTTGGGGACTTTTTCTGAGGATGCAGAAACTAGGGAATAGTGGTCTAAAATATGAATGAACTATTCTGAATAAAACCAAAACTTTGCTACATCAAAGAGAAAAAAGAATGAGAAAGAAAACGTAAAGTAGAGCAAGGCTCATATATCCTGCAAATACCCATCACTGTCAAAATCAGTCTGCACTGCTATTGGGGACTTCTTTTGATCACCTTGAATTAAACAAAAACGTTGTCTCGTTTCTCCTTCCTTATTCGTGCACATGTGGAAATAAAACCACAAAGACTCTCCAAGAATATCAGCAATGTTGCTAGCCATGTGTTCATGATATGCTAAAAGATTTCAGTGATGAGGAGATCTAAATAAAAACCCTCAAAAATGTATCATTATTATAGATATTATTATCATTTTCAGTAAGACAGATTAAGAGCAACATGGGAGGTAGTCAAGAATCTTATGCACACACCTTCTAAACGAGTAAATGCAACCATCCAGGATGTAAACTCACTACATTAGACTCCACAACACTTTCCAATTAGTCACTCTAGAAATACAGCGTTTCTCATAGGCCTTACTTTGCATTTTAGGGTTAATTTATGAAATACAAGGTTTTAGTGGTGTTTGGGGTAGAAGAATGGCAAAGGACACAGAATATGAGATTATATGGTGGGAAGTCTAAAATGCTAAGGATTTTTTGTTTGGTTGGTTGGCTTTTGTTTTTTCCTACTTCAACTTCTCTAGATTTGTAGCTCTTTTAAAAAATCAGCCTTATTTCAAAAAGAAAACTTAGGTCTTGTCAGGTTCTCTCCATCCCACAGAATTTTGAACATAAAGAGTGTTTATTATTGCTCCTTCGTCAACAACATTTGAGCTGAAGAGCACAAAGGTTCCTATCCCAGTGATTTGTTTAAAGATTTCAAGCTTAAAGCCATCATTGCTGAATTCTTTAACAAGCAGAAAACGGTGAAGTAGATTGAAAGGGATAATATTTTAAGTACTTTAAGAAAGGTAAGATCAGAGAAGTACAATATGTTCTGATATTTGTGCATTTATCCAGAAAGTTCAGAACATATCCATAACAATCAAAAGTCTAATAAATGTATATTTGCTACCAGATTCAGTATTCAGAATTTTTCTGTTTAACCAAATTGGAGAAGTCTTTCTAAATTAGATTTTTAGCATCCTTCCCACTTCCATTATCAGATTTTACAAGGGCATGACCTTCAAAGAACTTTGTGTTAAATGTAACAGATATAGTCTCACATTTTTTTCTGAACCTATAATCCCATACACAGCATAAAAATAAATTTTAGATACAGTAAGGCACTACATTAGATTATGAACATTAAAAAACATTTAATGTTCATCCAAAGACAAAGGGCCATACTTTTAGCTCTAAAGGGCAGAAGTGATGTGGAATGATAAATAGAAGTAGTGAAAACCCAAGCTTAGATCTTAATTAAGGACTTTCCATTTCTATACTAGAAACTGGTAAAATAATAGGAATTCAGACAATGTTAGGAAAATAATTGCTTTGAAACCTGGAGAAATCTGATTGTTGGCACCAGCTTTATGTTGCAAAAGAAGAAATTCTGGAACAATAAGTTAGTGGATAGAAATCAGAATTGTGAGATCTACAGTTAGAACTGCACTGAACTTGAACTTTTCACTGCAGATGGGCCAGTGAAGCTGAGTTAAACTTTATTCAGTTACAAAATTAGCCTCACAAAACCAGAGAAAAGCACCCAGAGTCTGTTCCATGTCCATAATCATCTGGTTCATCAAAACTATTTTTCTGAAAAGCAAGGCGGGAAGTGAGACACAGCAAGGCAAGGTGGCATGCACCTGCAGTCCCACCTCCCTGGAAGGCAACCTCCATAGGCTAACCTGGGCAACACTGCAAGACCATGTCACAGATGAAAGCTAAACAAATAGTCTAACTGAGTAAAATCACAATGAAACATAGACACAGTTTCGAAGTTCATTCACAAAGCACTTGATATGTCTTGCTATTACCATGAGTATGTTTGTCTGAATGCCAGCTCAGCCATGAGTACAAGATGAAACTGATAAAATATAAGACACTGTTGATGGGGAAATATACTGAGAAAAAGCACTGAGTTTAAAACTAAAGTATCTCTTATGAACTTTTTGTTCTGACCAAAGGGTAAACAGATCTTATTGTTGTGGAACCCAGCATCTACGTCATCACAACTATCCTGAACCTTTGTGTGACTACAGGGGAGTGTCCAATTCTAACAGAGGAGGGGTGAGCATGTTCTGTTATACTATAGACTTAAGTCCTAAAAGCTAATGGTAATCTGCTCCATTTGATAGACCTGTCAGCATACTGACAGAAACTAAGTTAAGATAAAAGCTATTAATCTAGAGCCTATGGCTTAGAAAAACCTCCTTCTTTACTTTGTTGACAGTTTTTGGACAATGTTGCTTCTTCAGAGATCCCACAGTGGCAGCTATTCAGCTGATGTCTTGGGGATACAGAATGTCAGTTCATGTTAGAGAACCAGCTCAGTCTTTGATGCTGGCTCACAAACACCAGAGGACTTTTCATACCATACCTGGTTCTTCTCTCTTCTCTGAACCTTGTCTGCAAGCCAGCTTATTCCTAGCACCAAGATTCATCATGGCTAAAAGACCCCGTTGCATTGTTATAACCAGAGCCACCACTCCAGTTATTTAAGAAGAAAAGATTCTAAGATTAAACATTCTTTTTTTATTTTTCCATTCAAAAATTGACACTTCCTCCCCTTCTCCCATTCCCTTCCCGCTCCCCCACTAACCCTCCTCCCTCCCCTTCCATCCTTAAGAGAGGGCAGGGTACCCTGCAAGATTAAACATTCTTAAGATGTCAAGCAGAGTTCCAAGCCTCCAAAGCAATGGTGAAAGTTTTTAGAATGATATCATCCACCGCAAACTGATTTTAATCAGAATCAACTAATTCAAGAACATGGAAATAGCAGAAAGGTATGACTCAAGAAATGCAAATGTTCTATTAGCTCTCTAGTTAAATAATGCAGAAAGTTGATGGTCACCAAGTTCTTGGAAGTAGAGACCATAATTCTAATGAAGACAATAATGATATAGCAGATTTAAACATTTTAAGAAGGAAGCTGTTCACCGATGTTTAAAGTTTTGATTTACATTCTTAAAATTAGGGAATTATGTTTCATGGACTTCCTGGTTGTTCCTGCTTCCTTACAGAATTAAACTTAATCTTCATGACATCACATTTCTAAATAATATAGTTCTTTCATGTATGCAACTTGCAAGTCTTTCCCTACTTTTAAAGTCATTTAAAAACATATGAAACATCTTATTTTGATACTGAAATTGTTATAATTGCATCTTTACATTTTATTATTTATATTAATATGTCCTCAAAATCAAAAGCTTTCTTCTAGCTTAAATAGACACACATCAATATTACATGACATATACTTAATAGAAGCAAGTGAAAAAAATGAAGGTGATTGATTGCATGACAGCGCTGTCTAAATTCTACAGTAGATATTAAAATGGAAAAGATATAGTTAATATACAAAAACTTCTACATCAATTATATGCCATATATATAACACTATATTAAATACCAGACAAAATTTCATGTATATTATCTTCTCTAATATCATAAAATACACACATTGATATTTCTATAATTTGTACCATAATTTATATATTTCCCCTTCTTACAATATCTTTATATTCATCATCTTATGGCCAATACCTTTAATAGCAAAACTAGTGCTCAGCCCTTTACAATGGTCTCTAATGCAATCATCAGTGAAACACTGGGAACTAATCCACAGGATTATTTATCGGAAATTCATACATCTTACTGTCATCAAAAAAATCTTGCTGTCAAAAATGATGGGGCATCTAAAATTCTATTGAAGCCTGCTTGATCTCCTCAGACATGTCTACCTGGATTTAAGCAATAAACAAAATATACCTGTTTAAATATCACATAGGAACAAATGAAGAAGTGTGATTTCCTGATTTTATGGATTAAACAAAAAATAAATTTAAGCTGAAAATACTGGAGCTAAATTTCTATATGAGAAGAAAAATAGCATCTTGATTTAAATGCTTTCTGATGGAGTCAATGAATTTGAGTCAGATTAATAATTATACTATGACAAAAATCAGTCAGAGAAAAAGCAGCTTGTCACTATAGTGTAGAACATGAGCAATAACACAGGCTATTAAGGAAGGACTCCTCCCATAGATTCTGGTGGTCAGGCTGATGGGGTGCAATTTTCTTCAACAAGTCTTAGTCTATTTCTGCCCCAATCTCAATGAGGATACCTTCCTTTCTCTTGTAACAGTCTTTAATGCATATGCATTCTCCTAAACAAGTACACCTAAGAAAATGCAAGTAGATATTCAATTAGTACAAGAGATTCTCACAATATGCCCATAATAAAAGATGGTTGCTAGTGGATTTGACAAGCAAATCAGTCATGAGTCATTATAGAAACAAATTTATTCATAAAACATGGATTAAACATCCAACATAGACCAGATACTATCTTGAAAGTTCAAAGATGATGTTCATATTGCCATAAGGAGCTCAAGCTAGGAAATCAATACACAAACCTATTTCAATAGTGACATTCTGCCAAGGCACAGGATAGGATGGATAGGATATTTACCTAAAATCATTGGGACACTAATATCTACATACTTACAACTATTTATAAAATTGGTGTTGGGCATCCTTCCCAAACATATTTTTCTTTAATGGTAACTGGCAATCTAAAACTGTATTTTCAGTTTAAAAATGGTAAGGCAGTGCTAGAGAGTTGGCTCAGTGGTTGAGAGCATCTGTTGTTCTTGCAGACAACTTAGGTTTGGGTCTCAGCAACCACATGGCAGCTCATAACTACAGGTAACTCCAGTTCCCTCTTCTGATCTCCACTTATATGAGGCACATGTACAGTGCACATACATACATGTAGACACACTAATAAAATAAAAGATGAACAACTTCTTTTTAGGTACTAGCACCAATTAAAACTGTATTGCTGGTCCAAAATCCTCATGTCTGAATTTGAACTATCTGTATATACACACACATACAAACAACAACAAAAACAACAAAAAACCCCAAACAGCAAACTCTTTCAATCCCACCTTCAAGAGAAAGTAGGCTCTCCTCCCTATGGTGTCTGCTATCATTTATACGCTAACATTTTATTTATGGAGAGGCCGTCATCAAGTGTAACTAGGAGGAAGGAAGCTGCAAGTTGTTTTCCTGAACTGCCACCTCTAATAGTGATAGTGCTGAGAGTGTACATTTCACAAATATATTTTCACATTGGCATGGAGCTGCACCTCCCTTCAATGTCTGTGCATCAAAATTTGATACCATTTAGAGAGGAAATTCTAGTATACAGTAAAGTGACAAAAGCTGGTGTTTTCTAAGAAGCAAGAAGAAAGGATACAAGGTGAAATATAACAGTCTGTACTTTGCTGGCTGAACTGCCTCATCAACCAGAGGCAGCAAGGCAAAGAGCCCCTGAAGAAGTGGTGCCTAAGGATGAGGAATGAGCATATTCTGGGTGGGGAAACCTTGTTCCTAAATCTATCATAATACAGACTCAAAAATATGTGCTCAGTAACTCCTAGGGTGCCATAAAAATGAGTTTCCCCTTTCAACTTTGGTGAAATGATGCAAAAAGCTATGTTAACAAGCAAGAAGCCTGAGTATGTTTTGCTGCTCTCAACTCTAAAGAAATAAGACCCTAACATCACGTGTGCTCAGAGAGCTGAGCATCCCTCTATGTCACAATCATCCTAGAGCGCACGCCTGGCAAATGGTTTTTAGTTTTATTGATATTTTGCCTTTATTGCTCTGAGAATGGGAGCATAGCGCTGTCACTGTAATTATATCTGATGCTCTGAGTGATATTATGATTAATATTCCTTTTCATCGCACTGGCGGGCTGTCACGTGCCATCTCTCAAATAGATCCTGCTTTAGTTGTGGAGTTCTGCTTGCTAAAGAAAATCAATCAAGGTACATTATTTTTTAAGTTTACAAAGGCCATATTTGTCATGACGTCATAAAGAGTATAGAGGAATACTGGCAAGAGGAAATGAAGAGGAGACAAACTTATTGGCCAGACTAAGTTCTGGTGACCTCCTTAGGTCCCCTGCAATGTGATAATTCTTCAACTGTTTAGCTTATTGCCATCCAAGAAGATGGTAGTAAATTCAGGCCACTATCTGGAAGCAGAAGTGCAAACAGGTCACAGAATCTCTTGGCTCCAATAAGTCACAAAAGGACCAAAAGCATACAAAAAGTGGCCAATTCAAAGCTCCATAGCACAGGAGAGTCATGCTTTGTTTGACTGGGACATGTTTTATAGAAGGAAATAGGATTCAAGCAAAGGATCTCACAGACTAGACAGGAATAGGAAATTGGGGCTTAGAAAAAGATGTCCCTTAATTTCCTGTAGGTAAAATTCCCTTAGAATTAGGCAAGAGACTGACATCAATTTTTATATTTTCCCATATATGCCCTAAACTAAAAAGTTGTAACAATTTGGGGGGGGGGAATTCCGCACACCTATACATTTTGATGGGTTAATATCACCCAATAAAATCTCTAGATATCAGCTCAACAATTGAAAAGGTTCCTAAAGAAAGGGGGTAAAAATAAATAGAGTCTAATAATTTATTCAGCATAGACATATGCATATTTATTAAGCTTGATGCATGCCAGGCCTTAAGCTATTACTTAGAATGAAGTAACTGATAAAAAGTAGTCTGCTGTTTTGCTGGAATCAGTAGGAATAACTCTTCATAATAATAATATACTGAGAAGTGTACATTAAATGTTTTTTGTACATTTAATATAGTATTGTAAGGCATCCCTCTAACTTTAAAGTTATAGATAAACTACAAGGGAGGTGTGACTTCCAATGACCAATGTAAGCATGAATAACAGGTACTATGATAAAGAATAGAGTTAGACCTGTCCCATACCATCCAATCACCTTCACTGAGTTCATCAGTCCTAGTGGAAGCACCGCCAGCATGTCTAATAAACTGCCCCTAAAAAGTCGCGAACGTAGGATTAGCTGCCTGGGGACGAAGGGCCCTGGTCATAGCTGAGAATGAGATGCTAGTCTTGATGCAAATGCGGGAGATGGTCCAACCCACTGATGGCTTCCTGCATTGCTGGCTGCCTGCCCATCGCTGTGGAGAGTGCTGTACTCATTAAGACTGTTGTGGCTCTGGGTGCTGAGGTGCAGCAGTCCAGCTGCAACATCTTCTCCACTCAGAACCATGCAGCAGCTGCCATTGCCAAGGCCAGCATTCCAGTGTTTTCCTGGAAGGGTGAGACAGATAAAGAGTACCTGTGGTGCATGGAGCAGACGCTGAACTGCAAAGATGCCCCCTCAACATGATTCTGGACAATGGTGGTGACCTAGCCAACTTTATCCACACAAAATACCACAGCTTCTGTCAGGCATCTGAGGCATCTCTGAGGAGACCACTGGGGTCCACAACCTCTACAATGGGCCAATGGGATACTGAAGGTGCCTGCCATCAATGTCAATGATTCTGTCACCAAGAGCAAGTTTGACAACCTCTATGGCTGCTGGAAGTCCCTCAGAGAGGGCATCAGATGGGCCACAGATATGATGATTGCCCTGAGGGGTTTTGTGGCCTGAGTCATCATCACCAAGATTGACCCCATCAACGCACTGCAAGCTGCCATGGAGGAATATGAGGTGACCACCATGGATGATGCCTGTAAGGAGGACAACATCTTTGTCACCATCACAGGCTGTGTTGATAACATCCTTGGCCGGCACTTTGAACAGATGAAGGATGATGCCATTGTGTGTAACACTGGGCAGTTCGATATGGAGATTGATGTGAAGTGGCTCAATAAGAATGCTGTGGAGAAGGTGAACATCAAGCCCCTGGTGGACTGCTACTGGCTGAAGAACGGGTGCTAAATCATCCTGCTGGGTGAAGGCCAACTGGTCAACCTGGGTTGTGTCATGGGCCATCCCAGCTTTGTGATGAGTAACTCATTCACAAACCAGATGATGGCACAGATTTATCTGTGGACTCAGATGAATACCCAGTTGGGGCTCACTTCTTGCCTAAGAAGCTGGATGAAGCAGTGGCCGAAGCATACTTGGGTAAGCAGAATGTGAATCTGACCAAGCTGACTGAGAAGCAGGCCCAGTATCTGGACATGCTCATTAAAGGTCCCTTCAAACCTGATTACTACTGCTACTAAAAGCCATGACTGCTCTTCACCTTCCAGCTGCCATCCTTGTTCCACACGCTACCTCTCTTTTCCAAGAGCACATGTCACCATCATTTCAGTTGTTTCACCAGTATTTCTCCCACTGGGGCTGGTTAATCTGTCTTTAGACTCTGTTGTGTCCTTCATACTGTTGCAGGTGTGGTGAGGGGAATTGAGTCTCCAGTCAAGGGACATCCAAAGGGGACATGAGCTCCGGAGTCTTGGAAGCCCTGAGGCTGGATGTGGTTGGTCGTGGTCACTTTACCATCCAGACTCTACTCGATCTTTAGATCCGCGTGTTTGGTTTCTCAGCCTGGGACTGGAGAAGAAACTCTACCAGAGAGCAGGAACCACTGGAGTTGGAAGGTTCCTCAGAGCTTGGCTTATTTAACATTGGGCCATCTCTTTAAATCTCAGAATACTAGGTTGGTACTCTCGGTCCCTATTTCATAGGGGTTAGAATAGATTATGAGATAAGTAACCAAGAAAGGACAGGTGACAGCAAGATTGAAAGGGGCCAAAGGAAACAAATAGGCTAAGGTCTGTCACTATTTTGTAACTGATGGTTCCAATCACAAGCCTGGGTCACAAAGAGATTAATTTGGTTTATAGTGTTTAGAATGTTAACAAAGGAAAGTGGATTAAATAAATCTCTGTTTCAAAAAAAAAAAAAAAGAAAAAAAACCCATAGGTAAGACAGCCTGATCCATCCAAGAAACTCCTGCCACTAAATTCCAATCTATCCAGTATCCAGTGTTCAAGGAAGTGGCTATTGAAAACCAGAGGTAAGGAGGGAGAAGATTGATTGTATGCATTCATATAATTCTTGGAGGGGAAAGCAGGCAGAATAAAGTTTAAAGGATGACAAAGAGTTACATCTGGTAAGAAGCCATCACAAATTAATGGAAAGCTATCAGTAAAGTCTGATTATACTTTTAGAAACACAATGTCCCTCGGTATAAACAGCAGGCAAGCCTGCTCATACTGTCAGAGTCTTCAGAGAATGTTCTATCCTTGGATTTGATCTGAGACCTAATCCATGTAGAATCACCATTGGATCACCATTGGTACTTGACTTTTTTGGTTGTTATAATTAATGAATTTGTTGCCCTAAAGCTGAAAGTTATATTTATCAAGTGAGCTCTGTAGAATGACTCACTTTTGTGGTCACAGGGCCCTTGACCCAAGTCCTGAAAAACATAAGCTTCCAGTCCAAGAGCACATGAAGCACAAATGCACAGAAGCCTCCGTCACTGCCTGGCACAGTCAAGACCATCTCATGCTTGCTCATGGATGGTGGATGACAGAAACGTTGTCATAAAAATCATCATACCAGCATAAAATTGAGTTGGACACAAGACTCAGATTTGTAAAACAATTGCTAAGTAAAGTTTAGTATGAAAAGGTCTAAGTACACTACTCTTCTTTCAAGGAAAAACAGCTAGTTAGTAAGACTACTTCTCTTTCAAGGCAGAACAGCTAGTTAGTAGGATTACTACTCTTACAAGGCAGAATAGCTAGTTAGTAGGATTACTACTCTTACAAGGCAGAACAACCAGTTAGTAGGATTACTACTCTTACAAGGCAGAACAGCTAGTTACTAGGTGAGGATATGGACTCCGAAGTCAAACAGACAGTGTCTGTGATTCAGGATAAACACCCTTGCTTGAAGTCTAGTTTGCAATCTGTAACAGACTGAAAGTGACTGCCAGGCACAGCACGGTAGGTGATACAGGCTCAACTGTGTTATTCCAAAGATCCAGTGGTATTTGGAGGCATGACAATAGAGAATTAAATTTGGGTGACATTATAGCAGTGGAATCCAATGGCTATGGGGCTGATGCCTTCAGAAGAAAAGGCAGAGTCAGTGAAGATCAGATCCTTTCTGTATCACACAGGGAAGAGGCCACAGAGGCCACAGTAAAAAGAATTCTATCTGAAAGCCATGGAAAGAAGACTTAGAGAAATACAGCCTGACTAATACAGGTTAGCAGCCACTCCAGGTACTCTCCACGCAGGCCAGTTTTTATCTTTCTATATGGTACAAGCATGATGTCGCCCTCAATGACTCCTTTGTACAAAGAGCTCAGAGAAGCCAGCAAGAAGCATATCAAGCTGCTAAATCTGTTCAAACTATTCTAGTGACATTAGCTAGGCATTAACAATGAAGCCTGTGGGACAGGCACTGTCCTACTGGACTAAAGGAAAATGCTACAAGAGGTAAATGACACAGGAATCTTCAAGGGCAAGCACTCTTTGAAAGTGAAAAGGAGTCACGAATCTAGAAAAGCCAGGCTTCTGTTTGTCATATGAAATGGAAATAACCAGAAACCAGTAGTGTAAAAGAAAAATTAAAACACTACTAGAAATTACAAAACAAAATAAATAATGCATTGCTTAATTGCCTGACATAGGTGGAAAAATACATTTGAAAATATTACTAATAGCTTTAGTTACACAGAATTTCATTT
Organism: Ondatra zibethicus; assembly: GCA_004026605.1. Taxonomy (NCBI): domain Eukaryota; kingdom Metazoa; phylum Chordata; class Mammalia; order Rodentia; family Cricetidae; genus Ondatra; species Ondatra zibethicus. The sequence goes on along the minus strand of PVIU01007265.1, from coordinate 28,084 downwards.
TCAAATGACTAATTTAAAATATTTTACAAACTGATGATTGATGTAACTCTGTCAAGCAGATAAACAACCAGGAGTGTCTTAATATAGATTTAGCAAACAATATCTTAAGTGATTTACTAATATGAAAAAACATTCTCTCATGCATATGCAGTGTGAAAGGCAGTTATTCCAGAGACAAAGAGGAAAGCACAGTTGTAACACGACAGAAAACCAGAAGATCCTTAGATAATTAGGCTGATCAACATTCCAGAGTAACAGAGCCAGTGACATTACATTCTCCATACTAGAGTCTAACACCTCTGAGTTCACAAGATTTGTGACTTCAGTTGTTTTAGGAAGAGATTTAATTTTCTTTATTTAACATCAAGCAAACTTTCAAAGGCATTATTAGCCTACAAACTCAAAGTACTAGAAAAGAATAAATATTAAGAGTGAGTCTGAATATAAAAACTGCAAAAGCTATTAACACACAGTGAAAGATTTTATGAGGCATAATTCATAATGTACCATATTTGCAACCAAAACAGTTTACTGAGTGCCTTGCTTGACCAACAAATATATTAAAAAAGAGAAAATATGAAACTTGAGTTAGGTACACCAATTGAAATATCTTATTGGACTTCATCAAGGATATGGTCAGAAACTTTTTTGAAGCATCTGTTCTTTATACTGAGAAACCATTAATTACTGGAGCTACTTGTATTTGGGTCAAAAGGAAGTTAGAATTTACCTTTAAGTAAAAGATCATCAAAGAAAAGTGATCATTTCCATTGTTTTATATTGACTAGGCTTGTAACTGAGTGCCTATGGCTAAATCCTTTACACCTCGATAGGGAATGCAAATGACAACATGAAAACTGACTTTATTCTATGACACGGCCAAATATGGAAATAAATTTACCTTAAGAATTAACCTGTATATTATTAATGAGAATATAACAAATTAAGTATAAATCTTTACAATACTATATTATTGTAATAATTTTAAATACATATAAATTGAACCTTAAGTTTATATTTTGCATTATGATGATTCTGTTTAAAGTGTTTGTACTGTACATTTGGTTTAATGTCATTCAATCTACTATAATAAATTTCTAAGAATCTGGCATTGAACTAGAAAGCAGACTCATATTCTAGTCACTATATTTTACTTCAAAGAAAATAAATACAGATGAAAGATCCATTTGGGTTGTGATCTATAAATAAGCTACTCACATGTAACAGAAAAAAAAATCACTATAATTAGATATCACTAACATCGCCTCTGCCAATGACTATGGAAAGCTCACTTGAAGTACTGCCTCCTCCAAAAGGGATGTCACCTGCTCTCTGAGTGATGTAGGATGTGAAGCACGGAGGAAAACGCATCCAATTTCCATTTCCACATTGATGGGCACTGCCATTCTGGCTGCAATCCTTGGAGAGCTCCATTTTAAAGTCCAGTGAAAGAGCATCCCTACCGGCTCAGAGCAGGAAGAAGCTTTCCTTCTGCTTGCTTCTTGGTCAAGCCATGCTCCAAGAATCCACCAGTGACCCTTTGCATTGTCAACGCTCTCTACATGTGTACACCAATATGCAGAAGCCCGAAACTCGGCTGTTTTGCATCTAGACAGGCAACTTCCCCACACTCAGATACCCCTGTGCCAAATGAATTACTAGGAGTTTGCCCAGGCTTGTGTTAGAAGAGGGAGTGAGATTGGGGGAGAGCCCTATAATATATGGGGCTGCTAGCGTGGGGCAAGGGCTCTTTCTAGTAGCAGTCAGAAATATTTTATAGAACACATTTATGTTATTTATAAATTATTTAGAACATATTTTTACTATACATAAATTATTTAAAAAACTTAGTTTTGTGCCAGCTTTCCATTCTTTCTAGATGATAACCAATTATTTGCCCATAACTATCAAAGACTATTATGTTTTAAAAATCAAACTGTATAATATTTTTATATCTAGTGCTGCTAAGGTTTCTATAGTTACCCTGGAAAGGGTCATGAGCGGCTGAAATATACACACTCCTCTCTGATAATTAGCCGCATCATGATAGACTGACAACACTTAATGATTAATTAGGCAAAGGACTCAAATCCTTAGCAGGAGGTAAGAGCACAGGATTCATAATGTAGTGAACCCTCCCAGAGAGACACAGAATACAATGAGAGCTAAATTTTAAAATGCAGGTTTGCAAATTCGGTATTAGTAATATAAATGTCTCCTTAGGGGTCTCACAGTAGAGAAAATGAGGAATTCTTCCCTTGCCAAGTACAGCCACACAATCAAAATGAAGCCTCTGGTAAATAGCTCAAGCAAATTCTTTCAATGCTGCTTTTTGTATAAAATTCACATCTTCCCCTCTTTCAGTTGGGGAAGTAGGGCTAAGAGATGGCTAAGTCATCTATACCTTAACCTGGACTTTGATTTAAAGTTTTACAGCACTTTTCCTACTTCCCATCATCTGATCTCAGCAGACAGTAAACAGAGCCATGGTTACACCCCTAGGTCAGCCTGGACCTAAACATGACCATGGTATCACACTCTAGCCACTTGGCCCCAGTTCTTAATAGGGTTATTGTGAAGTGTCATGGTTATTTACTATGACAACTGGTAGGAGATAGAAAAGGCAAAGAATCCTGGGCACGTTGAATCCCCCACATCTTTTGAGCTTCAGAAATTCTATGTCACACCATCAGAATGGTGTCATGTTTGACTACATTATTTTGTCGTTAAGAAAAATATCAACTAAAACATGCTTTCTACTAACTGCCTCCTAATATATTTATATCTACAGACTAGTGAAGCTCTAGTCTTAGAGAAGTTTCTCTTTTTAGAGGGCGATGGTTAGTACAGAGACTTATAACTGGTCAGTGTACTGAGAATAAGTGATGGCTCACCCCTCAAAACCAAATGACAGATGTCACCACCCCCACCAAGCCTCAAGGCCCAGTGTGGAAGTAAGGTTGGAACTGATGGGAAGGGCTGTGTGCAGTGCCAATGTACGGCTCTGACACAGCTGTTGCAACCATGAACATCCTAGACCAGTGGCTACCTACGAAGATCTACATCAAGAAAGGACAGTAGAAGGGGACATGGTTGAAAATAACTGTGTTTCTGGGATTAGGACAAAAGAGGAGAGGGTAACAAGGGTGACTATGATCACAATGCATTGCATTCATGCAATAAATTGACAAACTAAATTAATAACTACACTTAATATAAAACAAAAATAAGAACAATTCACACTTAGTTTTCAGAATATGTTCTATTTTTCTGTTCTCTTTCATAAACAAAATACATAAGATAGAAAAAGTATAAAAATAAATGTGTATGAAACATAAATAAAAACGAAAACAATCAGCAGGGTCCATTGCAGCGTGAGAAGGGGGAAGGAAGTCATGCCTCTCTAGGACACTTGTTTCATTAGGAGACAGAAGGATCTAGCTAAAAGGAGTCACTAGATACCCGTAATAACCACAGGACACACCAGTACTGTTTAAGCTTTTACTTATTAAATCTGAATTTATTCATTAAATGATTGTAATTTGAAGGGGAAATGATAAAAATGGAGGGCTTCAATTAGGGAGAGAAGGGAGATAAATGCCCATGAAGGAGGGTAGAGGGTAAAATAACAACAAAGACATCTAAAAGAGCTATGCGGAATCATACCATTAATTATCTAGCTAAAAATACATATAACAAATGCATGTAAGTCAGCATATATGTTGTTTAAATGAAATTTTCTCATCTGGGTTAATAATGCTCCCCTAGAAGTAACATAACAAAAGCCCCAACACTAGGCATTAGAAGCCCTTATTTTATTTTTTGGTCAGGGTTGTCCATGTGACTTCCAAAATTTATAGGTTATTATTATTTCCCTTGAGGTAGAAGGTAAGTTCCTATTGCTAAAGGCACCATGCACTTCAAACATAGGACCCAGAGGCCTTGAGATGGATCTGACCAATGTCTCCTCCCTGAGGATGAACTTTCACACACCAGAAGTGCCATGCAAAATTTCAAGGCAGGTAAAAGCCAGTAGTCCTCTCCAGCTATGATGCCTCTGAACCACAATGGCCAACGTGGCATGATAAACCCAAGGCCGCAATAGTGGCACACACCATGGTGGTGACGTACAGCTTTCTAATTAAGACCTTTTCAACAAGGAGAAAGCCATGCCAGGTACTGGAAACGTAGTCAACAACCAAAGCCTCATGACGTCATGAAATTTGGCAGAGAACCTACAACTGATCACAGAGCAAAGAGTTCTGAAATGAGGATAATAAGGTTGCTGGGGCCCAGTGTAGAAAGTTTTGTAGGGTATGGTTTGTATTTTGTTTGAGCATGGAAACACATATAGTAATCCCAGTGTATGGGAGGCAGAGCAGGGAGTGCCACTGTGGGTTCAAAACCAATCATGGTGATAAGTTCCAGGACAACCTGGACTATGTAGTTAGAGCTTGTCTTTAAAAACAGATTTGTTCTTTACATAAAAAGCAAGATATGGCCACACCCAAAAGACACATAGTATCACCCAACCGATTAAACGAGAAAGGATGGAGAGGGATGGCAGGTACATGACAACAGGGAAGTGGATTCTCAAGCAGTCAGGGCTGGAGACAGCTCAGACTACAGCAATGTCCTGCTGTCGGAAATAAGAGTCTACATTTTAGAATAAGAGGGTTTGGCCATGAGATAAGAACGGATGAGAAGAGAAGACTCTATGGTGAGTTTCTCTCTTCTGGGATCACAGACTCAATCATAATGGAAATATCAGATCCACCCAACATCATACCTACTTTCTGCCCCAAACCTGCGCCTCAAGTCTTTGTTCTAGCTTTCATGGCACCTGTGCTCACTGTTGGACTTCTCGGTACCCTTTCTCCATGCCATCTCATTTGTGGTGCTCCTTTTTCTAAACACAGAAATAATAGTTATTTAAACAGCTATTTAAAATGTTAGGTGGCTCCCAGTGATCAACAGAATTTTATTATCATTTACTAACATCAAATTCAGCAAGAATTAGTTTGCAAAACATTTCAGTACAAACCACAGAATGTGAAGTATATGGGAGCAGGAGAATGATCTCAAGGATGTAGAAACAGATGGGTTTTACCTTTCATTTAAATTCATAGAAGCCACTGTGTCTCCCTCCATTCACTTCCCCCTTGCCTACTATCACCAATACTCAGAGCAGAGCCTATCTCAGTGAATTTGCCTGTGATGAGGCCCAAATACCAGTAAGGGGGACCATACATTGAGTGTTTATTTGAATTCTGGCTCTGGAGAATAAAAACTGAGTGATTATCATTCTTGCAAATGTTTTCTAAGGAAATAAGTTTGGTCATTTGTGGGTAAACTGATAACACTTTGTGCAATTCGTTTAGAGTTGGTGTTCAGTATTTTGAAGTCTTTGTCTAAATAAGTTTCAACAACAGGCACAAACATTTCATTAGCTTTAGCTACCATCTCTGTTGGGAAAGTGCCTGGTGAGGGCTTGCCATGGAAAATTTGCTAGTGATTCTTTGACTTTCTTCTCAAGTTCACAGGGTTGGTATTATCTTGCTATTTTTTTTCACATTATGCCACTTGGACTTTACCTATTCAGTACCCCAACTCCTGTTTGGAATCTTGGGACATAAGCTATTCATAATTACATATTCACATAACCTCCTCTCCTGAGCTAGGAATTCCATTCCCTGCCAGCACATACACCTGACAGGGGTGTGAAAGTTGTTACCATTGAACATGATCGCATACCCCAAATCTCTCAAACTCTCTAGATATAACCTTTGGACCAACTTGAATTTCGACCTTTGTTTTTTGGAGCTTTGGCCATTCAACTCCAGGCAAGAAATAGCTAACTGCCCTCCCTAGTGCTCACTATAGGATTTTAGGTAAGTTTTAGTACACAAAAGGCAAAATTTTATGAGTATGCTCTGTGGGGTGCAGGAGAAAAGATTAGAAAGGGAGACATAAATATTATGTCTGCTTCTGTGAAGTGGCTTCATGACTGTTTAAAAACTAGAGAGCATAATAAAATATCACAACTGCTACCAGAAAACAATAAAGGCATTCCATCACTAATCATCTATTATGAATTTACACAGGTAATGTAAAGAGGAAACTATTCTATTACCTTACTTCTGAGGCCAGCAAGTCCATCCAGAATCTGCTTTTCAATACGTCGCCTCCATATTGCAGACTGTAGCTGATTAAACCTTGTTGTCCTATGAGCCTCTCTAGAAAATCCTTCAACTTCCACTGCCACCCTAACCCGGCCACAAAGCTAGCAGAGGTCATAGCCAGTGACTGTTCTTTACAGTATTGCTTCAACAAAATTTCTCAAGGGATTACTTCGTTCAATAATATTTCTTAAAGAGGAAGTCAAATGAGGACAGAATTTTTATATCAGGAGATCATTGGACCACATATGTGGTTACTGGCACATCCTAGCTGACCAATCTTCAGAAAGCCCAGAGTCTCTGCTGATACAAACAGTGAATGAACAGTGAATCTCTAAGGAAAGCATTAGATGCTTCTTTGTGCTCTCTCATCGGGCTTCTGAGAAACATGCTGTCATTACACCTCTCCTCAGAGAAGAATGTGCTAGCCAGGAAGATTTTATATAACAGAATTAGTCTTGCTAATTTAGCCATGTTGCTTATTTGATTTCTCTCCTCAGATGACAGGGAGTTAACAGAGCATACACATTGAAGGTATTTGCCAGAAGCTGAAGCCCTGAGAAATAACTGATAGAGAGAGCCAAGCAAGCAAAATTATCCATATCTAAGAAGCTCATGGGCCATAAGAGTCTCCAAGGAAATGCTTGCATTGTGCTGGGAAAATGAGTTCATCACCATGAGCTTCAGATAAATCACATATGTTTCCTTGGATTGGGACACTAAGTTGAGACTTACACATTTGTACATTAAAATCCTGAGGACTTCCAAGAAGTTAATTAACCAAACACAACTTAATTAACCTTCCATCTTCACTTCCTCTACCTCCCAAAATAAAGTTATGAAGATTTATAAAATATTCTGGGAATTAAAAATAGATAACATTATGTTAAGTTCTAAGATCCTTTTCATCAAATGAGCATTCAATTACTCTTATTATTGTCATTATTAGTATTAGCCATATCCATGAGGCTCAGGATTTAATATATCAGACTTCATTAAAAAGTAGAACTTTTGATAAAGCTGTCTGAGTCTTGCCCTTAGACTTCTGGTAGCCAGAATGTGTTGTCTGTACAGTACACCTTAGCTCTCGTAGTTCACACTGGAGCTCTGCTCAGTACACCTCAGCTCTCACAGTTCACACTGGAGCTCTGCTCAGTACACCTCAGTTCTCGCAGTTCACACTAGAGCTCGGTATACCTCAGCTCTCGCAGTTCACACTGGAGCTCTACTTAGTACACCTCAGTTCTTGCAGTTCACACTGGAGCTCTGCTCAGTACACCTCAGCTCTCGCAGTTCACACTGCAGCTCTGCTCAGTACACCTCAGTTCTCGCAGTTCACACTGGAGCTCGGTATACCTCAGCTCTCGCAGTTCACACTGGAGCTCTACTCAGTACACCTCAGTTCTCGCAGTTCACACTGGAGCTCTGCTCAGTACACCTCAGCTCTCGCAGTTCACACTGCAGCTCTGCTCAGTACACCTCAGTTCTCGCAGTTCACACTGGAGCTCTGCTCAGTACACCTCAGTTCTCACAGTTCACACTGGAGTTCTGCTCAGTACACCTTAGCTCTCACAGTTCACACTGGAGTTCTGCTCAGTACACCTCAGGTCTCACAGTTCACACTGGAGCTCAGTACACCTTAGCTCTCGCAGTTCACACTGGAGTTCTGCTCAGTACACCTCAGTTCTCACAGTTCACAATGGAGCTCAGTATACCTCAGTTCTCACAGTTCACACTGGAGTTCTGCTCAGTACACCTCAGTTCTCACAGTTCACACTGGAGCTCAGTACACCTCAGTTCTCACAGTTCACACTGGAGCTCTGCTCAGTATACCTCAGTTCTCACAGTTCACATTGGAGCTCAGTACACCACAGTTCTCACAGTTCACACTGGAGTTCTGCTCAGTACACCTCAGTTCTCACAGTTCACACTGGAGCTCTGCTCAGTACACCTTAGCTCTCGCAGTTCACACTGGAGTTCTGCTCAGTACACCTCAGTTCTCACAGTTCACACTGGAGCTCTGCTCAGTACACCTCAGTTCTCACAGTTCACATTGGAGCTCAGTACACCTCAGTTCTCACAGTTCACACTGGAGCTCTGCTCAGTACACCTCAGTTCTCACAGTTCACACTGGAGCTCTGCTCAGTACACCTTAGCTCTCGCAGTTCACACTGGAGTTCTGCTCAGTACACCTCAGTTCTCACAGTTCACACTGGAGCTCTGCTCAGTACACCTCAGTTCTCACAGTTCACACTGGAGCTCTGCTCAGTACACCTCAGTTCTCACAGTTCACACTGGAGCTCTGCTCAGCACACCTTAGCTCTTACAGTTCACACTGGAGCTCTGCTCAGTACACCTCGGTTCTCGCAGTTCACACTAGAGCTCAGTATACTTCAGTTCTCACAGTTCACACTGGAGCTCTTTTTTTAAATCATGGTTTGTCAACTGTGTTACATTCATCATAGATTTTTAAGAGTGCCAACTAAATTATCTCTAATAAATTAGGCACATTTGAGTATTTCAAATTCATGTGACACACATGTCTGTTGACAACATGAAAAGGAATTACATGCTATGGGATATATTTGTCAGGCTTAGTCTCTGGAGAGTGTGTGTTGAAACACTTATTAAATATTGTGTGAACTTCAAGAACTATTGATATTTGAAACTGTCTAGAAATAAATATATGACTTCTATTGGAAATATCCTTAAATCCCTGGAGTAAATCATGAAAGATTAATGCTGAAATAGAAACAAGAAGGCAGGGTGTTTGTTGGGTGATGAGAGGATTTTTAAATGTTCAGCATATGGAAATGGTATCATTTTCATAGTAGTGCTTATGTGAAGATATTCCTAATATTTTACATGTTCTAAATCAAAGTGTATTTTTCTAAAAAGTGAAACTGAGAAACAAGCAATTAAAAAGTGACTGCAAACTACTGAAGCAGGAGCAGAAGAGGACTTCCGAGTGGCAGGATGACCACGCTAGTGAGGGAGCTAAGCAACTTCGAAAGCACAACTAACTCTCCCTACTGCTCTGCTCCAATTATGTCTTTAACATATGTTAGAACATATGATTTTGGAGGGCTGGAGAGATGGCTCAGAGATTGAGAGCACTGATTGTTCTTCCAGAGGTCCTGAGTTCAATTCCCAGCAACCACATGGTGGCTCACAACTACCTCTTCTGGCCTGCAGACTTACATGCAGACAGAACATTGTAAACTAAGTAATAAATAAATAAATCTTTTAAAAAAAAGAAAAGAAAATGTGATTCTTATCAGTTTTAATAGAAATATTTATTTTATAAACAATTATATCAACCAATGTGTCAAAAATGGGTACTGAGAATTCAGAGAAGATAATATAAAGATGACAACAGTGGTATTCCCAAAAAGAAAACAGAATTATATATGGGGGTAGTGTGTGGATGGGTGCGCACGCACACATGTGTGTGTTTGTGTGTGTATAAAACACATAATATAATATCAGTATAATATCAGGAAGAAAACATTCTTGAAAAATTAGATAGGCATAGTAGGCAACAGGGCCTCTCTCACAATGTGCATCCAAGCAGAAGCCAGATTAAAGGTCCTCCCAGTGCAAGACAACACAAGGATCTGTGTGGGAAAGCTTAAGCCCAAAGGTCTGTGCTGGCACTAAGACTAGCTACTGTGGCTGGAGGACAAGAAAAAGCGCAATATTCAAGACTAAAGCACAGCGAGTGTCCACGCCAGACCAAGAACTTCAGTCTAACTCTGAGTTCTGACCATGGCGCTCTGTGGCTGAGTGGCCATTTTAACAGGGGAAGCCTATAGAAGATGGACAACGTGCATGGAGAGCGGAGAGAACTCAAGGCAAACCTGGAAGATTAGAAAATACCATAGGCTATGAAAGAGAAGGTGCCGGGCTAGACTGCTGTCAGTAGTAGGGTAGAATAAGAAATACTTGGTTTCTAGATACATTTCAATGTGGAGCAAAAGAATAAGAGCTTCTTTTTATAAGTTGTCATATACCTTTCTGCTAAGGTTAGCATTTCAAAGTATTATTTTTAAATAATTATTTGATAAATATGACCCTATTGTTTATTCCAAAGTATCCCAGAGCAAAGCAAAGATGGCTTAACATTAATGTATACACAAAAACAGTGAAATTTTCTTTTCATGAGGAATACAAGGAAGTGCAGAAAACTGAGAAGGAAGAGGTGATAGTTTTTCATAGATTATATATGAAGTTATAGTTTCTTCTAAATAGCATAACATCCTCTACTTAGCTAGCATACACTCATCTTTATTTGCAAGAGATCTTAGAAATAGCTGCAACACATATTATTTTTATGTAAATCATTCAAAATACAACAATATCCACTTGTTGAATTTCAATGGGAATAGTCATTATTTAACGTTCATATCTTTTATAAAATTCAGTATTACTATAATGTGCAGAGACAGTGAAGTTTCTCTAATTTACATTTAACTCTTCTATTATTTATCCTAATCTTATTTTCCTCTCCTTTCAAGAAAATGTGCTTGCCAACTGTTCCCTTATGAAAAAAATGAAATATAAAGTGTATTCTACTCCCTTTATATTAACCTTGATTGGCTGCTGAGAAGTTAAGCTGCCTGGAAATAAAATATAATATAACCCTGTTAAAAAATCATAAGTCTTAAAAAATACCAATAGTTAATTATATCTCACAATCTTAATATCTAAGATCAACTACAACTATGTTTGTCAATGAATATAATTTTTTCCAAATAAGGACTTTTCTGCCTTTTCTAGGCATAAGCAAATAACAGTAAATTGGTTACTGTGGTTACAAAGCTTGATCTACGAAATAAGCAAACCTTAACTCTTTCAGTACTGATTCCATTCAAGAAAGGTAAATTGCTAGCTGTAATCCATGCCTTAGAAAACATCTCATTGGGCAAAATTAAAAGTTAAGTTATACATAATAATTATCCTTATAAGCATTAATGATCCCAGGACAAATTTAGAAACTGCTTGGTCTCTATATCGACTTGAACTTGTTAGAAAGTTACCTTTACTAATTTGATTTGTTCTGTTGAAGACAAGGAAAAATAATCATAAAGTGTCAAAAAGGAATGCTTGGGATTTCAAACCATGAAAATTATCAAACTTCTATATAATATAGAAAAGGGGACTGCATGAAATCCTTTTTTCTTTCTCGCATTCTAAAATTGCATCTTACATCATAGCACATGTAACTATAGCAGTCAATAGACTTTAAGGTCCCCCAAAGGCAAACACATAAAGTGTTATAGTTCTTATACCCAGGCATGACTGACATAAAACTACAACAAATTATAATCATAAAATCCATTGTTTGGAAAGGGTATGCTTTAAGACATCATTAAGAATGTTTCTTTAAATCAAACACAGAAAATATTAATGCCTTTCCAGAATATTATAATTAACATAAAGCATAGGACTATACAGCACAGATCTCTTAGCCTCTCCAAGGACCAGCATTTCCTGACTGCAGAGGTGGCATCTGAAAGTACCACACCTCATCAGCTGGGAAGCAGATGATTCACAGACGATACCCTGCTTCAGGCACATACTCATCCAGACATGCTCTCCAACTGAGGCTCTCAAGACAAAAGAGGAAAAATGGAACCCATTTTGAAATGGAAGGGGTAAAAATCTATAAATGACTGTAATTACTTTAATAGCCATTGCAGCAAGGATGCTAACAAAGGCCTGGTTTCTTCATGCAGGCACACATGGCTGCTCTGATCCTTGAGAGGGCCCAGGCTATTCTTGTCTACAATCCTTACCTAAAGCCGGCGGTTTGCTAAACAATGAGCCTAATTTATATCATTTCAATTCTGTTCTGATTGGACGTTTTTCCCTTTCCCAAGAGAAACATGACAATCTGCAAGTTATTTGTTAGAAAAAGCACAGCTCAGGCTGCTGTTTGCCAAAACTTCACAAGAGATTAGGATTTTTCTAAACATATCTTGGTCAATGGCAAAACAAGTACAGAGACCTTTGACAGAGAAATAAGTACCTGTTGGGCGCAAATGCAGGCAGAAGGGGGTGGGAATCTAAACACAGTAGGGTGCAGGTTCATTCTTCCATGAATATTCTGATATTTACATTGCTTTGCAAATTTGCAAAGCACAATGCCATATCTGCTGACTGGCTTAATGAATGGGACCTTTTGAGACAGGTAACCCAATATACTCTCAAAGGCCACCACCACATTTTGAGAATAAAAGTAACAACACAGAATATGCCTGTACATAATTCTCTATAGTAATATTACCATGAACTTAAAATATAAGTCAACTCTGAAAGAAACATTTACTTAGACATCTCTTATTAGAATCCAAAAATACAGCATATTCCACCTTTTTCCCCTAAGGGCACATTTCTGCTTCATAAACTTCAGAAACAAATTAATTGTTGGATTGATGCCTATGTTTTTTTTTATTTTACAGGTGATAAACACTTTTAGCTTTAGTAATGTGGCAGGATACAAGATCAACTAAAAAAAAATAAGTAGCCCTTCTATATACAAATGATAAAGAAGCTGAAAAAAAAATCACAATTTACAATAGCCACAAATAACAGAAAATGTCTCAGGGTAACACTAACCAAAGAAATAAAAGACCTGTATGACAAGAAATTTAAGTCTTTGAAGAAAGAAATTGTGGAAGATATCAGAAAATGGGAAGATCTCACATGCTCTTGGATAGGTAGAATCAATATAATAAAAATGGCAATCCTACCAAAAGCAATCTACAGATTCAATGAAATCCCTATCAAAATCCCAGCACAATTCTTCACAGAACTTGAAAGAACAATACTCAACTTCATATGAAGAAACAAAAAACCCAGAATAGCCAAAACAATCCTCTACAATAAAAGAACGTCCAGAGGCATCACCATCTCTGACATCAAGCTCTATTATAGAGCTACAGTTCAGAAAACGGCTTGGTATTGTCATAAAGACAAACAGGAGAACCAATGGAATCAAATCAAATACACAGATATTAATCCACACACCTATACATCTGAATTTTGACAAAGAAGCTAAAATTATACAATGGAAAAAAGGAAGCATCTTCAACAAATGGTGCTAGCATAACTAGATGTCAACATGTAGAAGAATGTAAATAAATCCATATCTATCCCCATGCATAAAACTCAAGTCCAAATGGATCAACGACCTCAAGGTAACTCCAGTCATACAGAACCTCATTGAAGAGAAAGTGGGAAGTAGCCTTGAATGCATGGACACAGGAGACCACTTCCTAAATAGAACTTCAGAACTTTATTGAGGCATGGGGGCCACACTTCTGCCTGCCAACCTCAAAACTTTTAAATTGCTATTGCTCTGAAAAATTCTTAGGTTCAACACAGACACTGAGAGAAACAATTAAATGGGACCTCCTGAAACTGAAAACCTTCTGTAAAGCAAAGGACACAGTCAACAAGACAAAATGACAGCCTACAGAATGGGAAAAGATCTTCACTAACCCCACATCAGACAGAGGTCTGATCTCCAAAATATACAAAGAACTAAAGAAATTGGTCATCAAAAGAACGAATAATCCAATTAAAAATAAGGAGTACAGATCAAAACAGAGAACTCTCAACAGAAGAATCTAAAATGGCTGAAAGACACTTAAGGAAATGTTCAACATCCTTAGTCATCAGAGAAGTGCAAATCAAAACAACTCTGAGATTCCATCTTATACCTGTAAGAATGGCCAAGTTCAAAAACACTGATGACACCTTATGCTGGAGAACTTGTGGGGTAAACGGAACACTCCTGCATTGCTGGTGGAAATGCAAGCTGGTACAGCCCCTTTGGATGTCAGTATGGCGATTTCTCAGAAAATTAGGAAACAACCTACCTCAAGACCCAGTAATACCACTTTTGGGTATAAGCTCAAAGGACGCGCAATCGTGCCAGAAGGACATGTGCTCAACTATGTTCATAGCAGCATTGTTTGTCATAGCCAGAACCTGGAAACAACCTAAATGCCCTTCGACCTAAGAATGGTTAAGGAAAATGTGGTACATTTACACAATGGAGTACTACACAGCAGAAAAAAATAATGACTTCCTGAATTTTGCAGGCAAATGGGTAAAGCTAGAAAACATCATTTTGAGTGAGGTAACCCAGTTCCAGAAAGACAATTATCACATGTACTCACTCCTAAGTGGTTTTTAAACATAAAGCAAAGAAAACCGGCCCACAAATCACAATCCCAGAGAACCTAGACAACAATGAGGACCCTAAGAGAGACATACATGGATCTACATGGGTAGTAGAAAAAGACAAGATCTCCTGCGTAAATTGGGAGCATGCAGACCATGGGAGAGGATTGAAGGGGAGGAGAGAGGCAGGAAGGGGAGCAGAGAAAAATGTAGAGTTCAATAAAAATCAATAAAATTTTTTTAAAAGATGCTGAAATCTTTAGAGAAAAGATCAGACCTTAGAAAAAAATTCTTAGACTCTTGATGGTTTTGAAATTTTAGTCTTATGAAAATTTACATAAACTCAAAATTCCAACAACACACTGTTTTGTCTTATCAGTCAAAAATTAAAAGATTGACAATGAACATAATATGAAGCAAACAATACCTAAAGTGCTTTCAGAGAGTAATGCAACATTATTTTAATAGTGCAATGCAGAAAACATGAAGAAACATAAAACTAACCTCAAAGCAATGACCTTGAACAGTGGGAAAGAGAACCAATGAACTTTCACTTGTTACATTATGTATCTCTATAATCCTGAATTTTTGACAATGAGTATTATTACTCCTTTTATAACACAAAAATAGTTTCAAAGTAGGGAAATACCTAGAACTAATTAAAATAAGTAAATCGACCAATGAGATCTAGGAGTTGTGAGACACTGATCATATCTTTGAAGAAGTTTTTCAACTATTTCTCCCTGACATGATAATTATAATTACTGCACATCTTTTGCTGTCAGTAATATTTAATACATATATAGAATAGTTTATAAGATAAAGCACCATGTAAACATACATACTTGAACTGAGAGTAGGATTTTACAATTCCTTCATTTTCAAAGCCTGTCAACTAGTGAACACCACCAATATCAATTGCTTCCTTCATCAGCATCTGATGACTAGACCAATGGTGCTAGTTACCCAAGTTCAACGGGCTCTAAATGAGATTACACTTGGAATCTTGCTTCAGCATAATAAGTGTTGCTACACAGTTCCAGTGTCCTTGTCAAGTGTCTTCTTTGGCCTTTGGCAAGGTGCTGTGAGGATTCAGGGCCACTTCCTCCATTATTAGCTTATAGCCGAAGGGCACCCAATAACTGCTCCACTTAGTCCATTTTCCACAGCCCTTAAGCCAAGAAAAATTAAATGGAGATTCTTGCAGGCTATTTTTCCTTATTGCATAGGAACAAAGATAAAGGAATGAAACTGAAATAAACCGTCTTAAATAAATAATAAAACTGATAGGTTTCTAGAATTGTAAAGCCTTGAATCCTATGGAACTAAGTCACCGACCATAATTTCCTTATTTTTACAGTCAAGAACGATAAGCATAAGGGGTCATTGTCTCATAGCTGATGAAAGGTTTTGTCAAAACCAGAACTAAGGATTTTTCAACTACCTGAGTCCCCTTCTCTGCTTTAAAGAGGGTCTTTCTCTGTGTCTACTGGATGTGTGTGTTTTCTCACCCAAAATAAACACCTTTCTTAACTGCTAATTCTGTCTGTGTGAGATTTAACTGCTGGTACTTGTTGCACTTCAGGTCTTTCCTGTCTTTTCATTCTTTAACTGGTAGAGAAAATGAATCCAAGCAGGATGCCTAGAGTGCATCATTCCTAGAGTGCATCATTCCTAGACTCTGCGTTTTGGGGGGGTTGTCTCCGGGATTTCTTCTGTAGACTGCATCAGTAGGAACTCCATCTTGGGATTTGAGGATCACTGCTCATCAAGGTAGACTACTGACATGGAACATGGCTATCCCTCTGGTGCCTTTCGTGAGGCTCTCGCCTGCATTCTAAGCATCTCTGTCCCTGATTGACTGGCTCACTATGACTATGAGTCCCTGGGGATATACTGGACACTGAACTGCTCGAGGGTGTCAGAGAAAAAGAACCCATTCCGGAAACCCTCAGTGACTTCACCAAAGTCACCACAACGATTAGCAAGGAAGTCACAGACATTCAAACACATGTCTAATGTTTCCAGACTAAATGGATTCTCCTTTCAGTGACAAAGCCAAAAAGTACAATCAGAAGATAAAAGAATGGAGAAAAATTTCTTACCTATAGCACTGGAGTTATTTCCAAAGCAGTGCTCTCCTGGGACAAAAGAAGCATGGAGGTTTTAATTCAGAGGCCAGACATATTCATATTAGAAGGCACAAGGCAGGGACTCAGTGTGCATTCCAGAGCATGCTCAATTTAAGATATATATTACTGAATATTCTCAGCATTAGGTGATAGTTTGAGAAGAGAACATGGTAGACACATTGTGTGTGTTAAGGAGTGTGGATCATGTTTATATCAAGGTCATGCACAGGTATTCAAAAATCAGGCCAGAACATTCCCAGTTGCATATGACAGAAGAACGGTAACAGGAACAAGAAGCAAAGAGGGAGAAAAAAGGAGGACAAGGATGACAATGAGGAGGCAATTTTAGTGCAAACCAAAAGAAAGAACACTTTGAAGATATGTTATATGGGGTTTACCCTTACATGAATGTACCTCCCTTGGCTGCTGACAATAAACTCAAAAAAATTTATTTAATAGATATACTTGGTAAGGAACCTTGTCTCTGGCTAATTACTAGAAAAAATATATTATTATACAAAGGCCAGTAACTATGAACCCAGGACAACATATTCCTCATAAGATGTGTGGCGATGTTTGGAAGTATTGGCTAAAGAAGGTGAAAGAGGTTGATAATAACTGTCCACCAGGTAGAGGCCAGAGATGCTTTTAAAACCCTCCACTGCTCAGGCCACCACCAAAAACTCTACACTGTCTCTTCAAAAGTCTCCCCAAATGGTGGGGACTATCACCACTGCTCTTTGTTGCCCATCAGAACCGGCGTTTTCTATTGTTGAAGACATCACAGGGTTTGACTGTGGGACATGGAGAAATTAAGTTGGAACCAAGCTTAAAGCTTTCTTCCTGTGGGCCACCATATGTGGTTCTGAAAGGTGGGATGAAAGCTGTTGGGCTAGAAAAGTCATCCACAGTCTTACTGTTTTATAAACCCCTCAATCTACAATACCAAACTTAAAGGCAGTATGTTTCCACTGGTAAACAGTGCCATGAATGTGGTAATTCACTACTTTCTTATTATCTGAGTCATGCTTGAGAAAAAGCAACTCATGCTTGGTACTGTAAACCTGGCCAGGATCCTTTGGCTGAGAGGTGATAGGTGCTAGGAAATAAACTACTACCGTTATTTTGCTGCATGAACATGTTGTCAAATTGCCTTCTAAATATTTACATTTATGTCCACAGATTAGTGCTGTCTCAGCCGTCATCAGGAAAGTTTCATATTGCAGTGGTCAGTGGTTAACGCAAATCCATAACTAGTCAAAGTGCTAAAAATAAATGAATGTATGCTAATCCCTTTATAAGTCTGGGTCCGTCAACAAATTACCATGGATGGAGGAGATGCATATGTAGCCCTATTCCTCCATAAGAAATGATTGGCAGTTAATGATTGCTTGGTGCAGGCAATCCAATTTCATTCAGTGATATAGCTAGTAAGTTGTTCATACTCCAGTAAAAAACACCCTACCACACCAATACTCATGCAATCAACCTAATTAAACTTAGTGGAACACACACACACACACACACACACACACACAGAGAGAGAGAGAGAGAGACAGAGACAGAGACAGAGAGACAGAGGGAAAGACAATAGAAAAACAATGAAACAACAAAGACTTCATCTACAGATGGGCACCACCCCATTCCTTGGCTTTTGCTGCAGTGCTCAGATCAACAACTCACTCCACTTAAGTTCTGGATAGCATCTAAACTGCCCTCCAAGACATGTTGAAATCTTACCCTGTCAGACCATGGATATCCATCCTAATGAATTTCTATTTCAGAAGGTCCCATTTGGGGCTCAGTATTTATCTCCGAAATAAGTTCACAGGTGATTCTGATGTGTGCCTAGCAACCATACTCATAATCACCATCCTTCCAGATGGACAGGTCACTCACCTCTAGCCTACCACATAGTGAGGAAAGAAATTCTGCAGAGGAGGTGCTTCCACCAGTTAACATGATAGAGTGGATAATAAATCACCATGTAATCTCTCTCTCCACAACTCGGAAAATGATGAAGACGACCTTTCAATGCATGATTTCTGTTGCATTTGAATGGGAAATCTTTTCCCTCAAAAGCTATACGTGTTGAAGGCCTGGTCTTCCCTGATAGATTCAATTGTTGAAAATAGGTTGGATTATAAGATTTCATAAACAGATTAATGAATTCATAATTTGAAGGCATTATTAGAAGGTGGTAGAAGTTGAAGACAGTTTGGAGGAAGCAAGTCACAGGGCCATGCCTGTGAACTGTCCCCAATGTTTCCGGGTCTCCTGTGCTTTCTGGCTGCCATGTGATCAAAAGTTCTCTAACAAGGTACCCATTCTGCCATGATGTTCCACCTCAACACAGGATCATAGCCATGGGACCGAGTGAGATCTCAGAAACAGTACCCTCGAATAATTTTGCCACAGCAACAAAATTTACTTTTCTACACAAGAAGTAGAAAAGTCTCCCCCAATCTCACTGGAAGATTAAATGGAGTTATGTAAAATATGTCTGTACTCTCTAGGTTGATTACAGTCAAATATTGTTAAAAGCTAAAATGAGTCTAAGAGCAAGAGAAGAGATATATGTTATTGAAGGTAGATATAACAGGTGACATAATATCTGTCTAGTCCCAAATATTACAAATATAAATTAATAATTTAACACACACACGGGGGGGGGAGAGAGAGCCTAACCATTGAAGAAAAGTTGCTGGAATCAATCATTACACATATCTTTTCACAATAAAGATACACTTGTATTGAACAAGATTATTCTGTGTTTAAAACTGCATATTTTCACCAGGCCCAAAATCTTGATACTAAAGCCAGAATATTATCCTTTACCTGCTCTAAATATTATGCAGGAGTTTCCATGTAGAATTATGAACACATGAAATATCTTATAGGAAAAGTCTGGGTTGTACATCAATCAGTAATTTCTAGTTCTGAAAATAAAAATGCATTATTTATCACCTTAAAAAACAAGTTTATAAACTTCTACAATCTTTTCCAAATCAGTTTTTCTTCTTTTAAGATACCTATTCAATGGGAATCACTTGAGTTCTTGGTTGGAGAAAGCATAACTTCTACATTTTGAAGAAATTTGGGTCTCTTGCTAATCCAGCCAAGTAAACCATTCATTCGGTCTAAGTTGGTTATGTGTCAGTCCTAAGAAATGCAGTTGCATGAAATATTCAGAGATCGTCAAAACTTTAATCTCTAAAGCTAAATAAAAGGAACAAACGCAAAGTAAATGTTGTTCATTTTAGGTTCGTCTGGGTAGAGCAGACGAACTTTGCTTTTGCTTTGGCTCTATCAGATGTAGCTGGTAGGACAGCAACAGGGTTAACAACATTGAAGAGTCGACAGTGCATGATGGGTCTGATAGGTGGAACAAAGAAAGGAATATTTAGGAAGAAATCACACAGCTCTGTTGGTTTACAGAATATAGAAGACAATGGCTATGAGGAAACACATTTGTCAAGTGACAGGAATAGATGATTCCTAAGCCCCGGTCAGCAGACTAAAGAAAGCTCCTCACACTCAAAACAACAACAGAAAACTTCATTATCTGACTGGAGACATCAAAAGGAATAAATTGAAACCCAGCTCCATTTTTTGCTTTGAAAACAAAACAAAACAAATCAATGTACACCTTATTCTTAATCTAATGCTAATATTTACCCACAGATAAGTCAAGATTAATTTTAAATTTACTTCTACCATAATGTAAGATCTGCCTCTTGAGTTTCTGCAAGTTTATATGACCTGGTTTTAGACCATCTTTATTGTTTAATAAATATTCATTATCTGACTGAAAACAAAGAAAATTAGGGGCTCGGTGACAAGAGCACACACTTCCCTCTAATATTAAAAACACTGACAACACCCACGCCAGGAGCATCCTGAACCTGGAAGCCTGACTCGTGAAGCTAGCCCAACACTAGAACAATAGATGTGATGATACTACAGCAAAGCCATATGTTATATATATGCTTCAAAACATCATCAAATTTAAAACACATCTCATAACTATTTACTTGTCAGACCAACCTTGATAAATCAAGATAAATATTTGACATAGTCTTTCATTAAAGCTGAATTTTTGGAAGTTCATTGTGTTGAGTATAACACCCTATGAGCAAGCAGATCCTCAAGCAAACGTCTATATGGTAAGATATCTCAACTGTTGATAAGTAATTTAACAAATCTTGGCAAAAAAATTACATGTTAAAGAAGTCATTAAAAATCTATCTTGAGAGAAAAATGTAGAGCGCAATAAAAATAATATATAAAAAAAAGAAAAAATCTATCTTGTGGGGCTCTTATGTGTAAATATAAGCCTCTCTTATTTAAAGCTATGAATTAGCTTCATAAATATTAGAATCTAGTCAGTTTAGTAACTAACCATACAAATGAGTTCTCTCTGAAATCCAATCTTATGGTCTTAGCATATTAAAAAAATTGCCTCAGTTCTCAACTCAGGCAACTTGATCCTGGTAGCTACCCTTTCAGCATGGAGACTGGATGCTGTGCTTCTGAGTGACTAAAACACCATAAGGCCTAGGGTTGCAAATAGCTTGGTCAATGAGGCACTTGCCTGGCAAACATGAGGCCCTGTGCTCAATCCCCAAAGTCCACATAAAAATGCTGGGGGTGGTAGTGTGCACTTGGAATGCCAGTGGATGACAGGAGAGACAAGATCTCTGGAGCTCTTGTACCAATAGGCCTAATCAGAGAGGCCCTTCCTCAGAGACAAGGTGGATGACGCCTGAGGCATCCCCTGACCTGATGTGCATACGTGTGCAGGCACATATACACACTACACAAAGTTGTAAAACACATAAAATCATTATAAAGAACATAATACAGAGTTTTCCTCAATGTTAGCTACTAGAACATCTTAAATCTAGAAATCACATAAGACAACAGAATACTAAGATAAATTCCTTAGAATTTGGATCTGTTGGCCAAAATTAAATCTCAAATATCCACTGTTGGCTGTTCCATAAGTATAAGCTTCAAAGTTGGTTTGCATTCCAGCATAGGGGCTGCCACTGGCCACCTTAAACATTTCATAGGAAGCTTCTCCCTCTTGTAAACTACATAGTGTAACAATAATACTTTGAGGGTATTATTAAGATTACATGAAAGAAAAATCTGAAAATTGTCTAGTATAATATAAAATATACTTGATAAGTTTTGTGGCTTTGTAGAGGCTTGACTCCAAGAGGTAAATAAAGTGCCCTCAACAAGGAGGAAGAACTTCTTAAGTAAAGAATGCAATAGGATACCTTCAGTTTCATGATGGCATTCTAAACAGCCAGCTTTCCCTACAGAGAGATGGATGGTGCACACCATGTAAAGGGGAACCGTTCTACACACACGACATTCTTTCATTCATTAAAAGTCAACAGTCTCCTACGGGTATGTTAGGAATATTTCCTAACCCGAGCTCCCCACCGATGCAAAATTCCCAATCAAGCCAAATTGAAACAAGCCAAATGAAGAAATATCCAGGTTTAATGGGAGTTCTGTACTCTCAGGTGGATCCGAGGGGGGGGGGAACCAGGAAGCCACACAAATGCGACCACCGGGAGGAATGAAAAGGGACCATGTGTTCCTCTTTCTGGAGATCACTTAAATACCCTGGGGAATGGTCCTGGGGTGGGGTCAGGACCTGGCCTGCTGGGATTTGGAGTCCAGACTAGGCCTCCGTACTGGGATAGACGCGGGGGGGCTGGGGCCTAAGCACCCAAATTGACAGGGTATACTCCCTGACAGGAAGTATTCCCAAAGCCTTGAGAGAACATTGAAATATCCATACCTTCCTTCATTCTCAAGAAATGGCAGTGTGTGTAAGAGAGAGATTAGTTTAATGATGAACTAGGAAATTTTTATTTGCCCAAAGTAAAAGCCTCCAAAAAGTTGAAATTCCATTTTTAATAAAACAGTTTCAATATATTAAAAGAAAAACTATATAGGCCAGAAATGAAATGTGATTCATAAAGTCATGATTTTTTAATGACAGTATAATAATACACTAATCCACACCAGGTTTTCATAGCATAAGCTGAAATTTCTTCTGGATTTTTCTAAATAGTCACAGTGACTTTTTTTATTAGTCATTTATTCTGTTCCTTGTATACAAAGAGAAATTCCCATAAAAATCAATCCATGCAAAAATATTTTCACTATAGTTCAAAAATAAATATTAATTCATGTACATAAACTTCATGACACTTTCATTTTCTACCGGGTTTCATGGAGCTCAGGTAGGTCTCAAGCTCACCACATGGTGTAGGCCATATTTTCACACGTGCGGTGACCAGAATCCAGGCCACAGTTTGCACCTGCCGCCCAGGAGGTGGTCACCCAGCCTGTTGCCATCCCTTCTTTGTAATCCGGAGGACGTCTGAAAAGAGGTGCTAATTCGGCCTATATGATAGAGCTAACATGCAGAGCAAGAAGATAGGGAGATGTGACAGAGCAGGCATAGGTAGATGTGGATGTGACCACAGCCATTCACCTGGTTACCTAGGAAACAGAGTGCTAATGAGCTTCCCCCTCAGTTTATGTTTTGGTATATGAGGCTGTTTGGAGAATAAAGGCAAAGCAATTTTCAGGATGTGAACTCAGGATTTCATGAGGGATCACGGAGAATCTCCCTCCCGATAAAGCCATGTGAGTTGTCTCAGTTACTCGCACACCTCCCCTCTGGTCCAGGGAAATAATTTATGGTTCAGGCTGGCACGGGACCACAACATAATGGCGCCCGGTTGCAGGACTGATTGGTGAACCCCAAAAAACCTGAAAGAAGTAACGAGACGTACGGAGGGGAATGTGAGAAACCCGTCAGAGACAATTGCATCACAGGTAGATACTCGAGTAATGAGCGCTCAGAAATAGAGAACAGAGTTGAAAGCAGTATAGAGAAGCGGGAATTTTAAATTGGGAGTAAAAATTTAATAATACTAAGTTATATATATGGGATAAGGAGAGAGTATTCAGATATATGTTAGTCGCTGAAGAAAATTAATGTGGAGCAAAACATGGGTAGGAAAAGTGAAGGAAATTCGACATTTGGCCAAAGAATCACATAGGTTTCCACAAAAATTGTCCATACACATGCGCTGTAGCTGAGTTCTGGCCCACGTGCAGTAGCCGGCATTCCATCTGTGTGAGGGATGCTGTCTTCCCTCAAGTCAAGCTCAGCAGCAGTGCTTCTAAAATAATGATGATCAGCCTCAATAACATTAATCCTATCAAAGGACTTGGAAACACACCTATGCCTGGGATAGTCCCTAGAAATCTTCATTTAATTGTCTTGAGATATAATTTGCAACATATAGAATATGGAATTTTCAGTCCCCCCAAAGAACTCTAGTGAAAGCCTATTGAAAGCCATTTGAGATGGAACTTTCCAACATTCAGATTGTCACACTCAGAGTAATTCAAACCATCAGAGTGTAAGCTTAGCCCATCTTTCAAGATACCAGTTCCCTCAGATGTGACCAGATACATAAATATACATTTTCATCAAGGTTCTGTTCTTTGCACTCTATGGTAGACAGCAGCCCACCCTAAGGACTGATGCCTTTGTGCAGTGCACTCTACATACAAACACAGCGACTCCAGGGGATAGGCCACAAGTCCAGAGGTCATTAGTAATCCAGCACTTGAGGCTTGGCTTTTGGAATGCCTCAATTTGGCACCCAGCTGGCATGTTTTAAAGAACAGTCTGGTTAGAGACTCAGTGGCTGCACTGTCAATTGTGCCATGATCACCACGCCTCCCTTCATCCCCGAATTATAAGCAAGAGGCAGGATGCAGCTCTTCTCGGAGCAAAGCTGAAGACGGACTAGCATTCAATCAAAGCCAGCCACCCACAGCTCTCCATAGACCCTGACCAGTCTCCTTTGCCCGGATCACTTAAGACACTAAGTGATTAACAGTGCTGATGTCATTGAACAGTTTTGCTTTATTAAAATACAAGTTCTGTGTAGAGAAGAGCTTTTCCTTTGTTAACAGCAACATTTTCATTCTTTTGAAAGGACTCATGGATGGAGATGGTTCTGAAAATATTTGCTGAAAGAAGAGTGAATATTTGTTTTTCATATTTTTTAAATGCATTCTGCCTCCACATTTTGGTTCGTCTACTGCACCGGAGAGAAACTATTTGCACACCAAGCAGGGACTACTCCTATGCCCAGTGGTCACTATCATGTGATAGGTAGCCTTTCAGCACAGGTTTGCCAGTAATTAATCTACTTCCTTCCTAGTAACATTTCTCACTAGTGTCTGTGCTGGTTGACAAGTTTCTCAGTACTAGTGCGACTTCGGGCCTATACAGGATTGAAATTCGGAATGATGCATCTAGGGTTTCAGTCTCTACCTTTAGGGGAAAGACAAAAATCATCATTTTCCTATTGGAAAGACTTACTGAGACAGTTTCCTACCAGGTGGTTTGGAACCAATGGATCACCACCCAGGAACACCTGAACGCTGCCCTGCATTGCCCTTCACACGCTTTCCTTATTCAGAGGCTCCCACTAAATTGAGACTCTAGCAGTCTATCCCGCCCCGTACATCAGTTTAAATTCAGTACCTGAACCACAGTTCTAAGGCTAATATGTTAATTCTACTTTTTAACATTTAATTAATCACTTTGGAGACATCAATCCATTTTTTTGTGTGTGCGTAGGAATTAAAATAACACAAAAGCTGTGACAGACATTGAATATTTAAACATGTAAATCACATGCAAATAGCACAAAATGTTTTGGCAAAGAACCTGAAACTTAATTGGGAAAACTGAGGAACCCAGTCTTTAGAATCTAATGATATTGTGGTTGCATGTCGGTTGTTTTCCAATAGTCACTCACTAATCATCAATAAGAAAACCGTCACCCAGGAGTAATCAAACAGGCCTAAACAACACATAAGCCAATGGTGTTGTGTAACCTCTGTACTTGAAGGGGAGCCATGTTTTTCCTTTTCTTTTATCCTGGCAAACGCAAGGTAATCATAACAGCTGTCTCAGGTCATGAGGAAGACACAGTCTACCTAGACCAGTGAAGTCAAAATGATACCAGTGGGCTCCCAGCATCAAAGGGCACTAGCTTCCATGTGGTTCCTTTTATTTTTATTTTTTGTTTGTGGGCAGCTCCTCCTTAAGTCCCTCTTATATAGCCTGGACAGAAGTTCCACAGAAACAGAGAAACCCGTTACTCTATTTGATGCCTAAGTATAACGCATATTACAGAGAATTGTCTTCTCTTCCTCACCAGAGAGAGAGCGAAAGAAAGAATTATCCCGGGGACCATCTGGTTTGGATGTGCATTTTACCTTGTGCTATTTCTGGCAACAGAATTGAAGACTAGTATACATGAGTGTGAGATGAGGTATCACTCAGCTGGACTCTCATTTCATGAATGAGAAAATTAAGTTATGGAGAGGTTAACTCCTTTGCCTCACAGTCCTAGAGTCAGACCTGTGCTGCTATAGACTTCTATGCAAATATCAGCAACAGATATGTGGTACTTAATTGGAGCAGCCTTTGACGGTGCCAAGTAACTTGTAGAGATAAGGGTGGTACAGTACAGAGGTAGAATTTTTTCCTAATGATGTCATGTAATACTGTCACCTTTAGTGTCACAGACCTTTGTGCTATCCATTCATAAACCATGGACAATACCACACATTGGTAGAAAATGCTCAATACTTTTTGGGACCACCTAGCTACAACGTGGAACAAAGTTATACAATATTCTTTAAAGGGCAACATTTCCAAGCTTACAAAATCCTAGACAATAAAATTGTAACTATCCACAACTCTTAGTGAAAACTTTTCACTCCAAAGCAGAACTAAACTTTCACTTAACAGTGAATTTTTTCTTGAATATAAATGACAAACTAATAAACAAGTCACATTCTTAGAGCTCAAAGACACTATTTTACCCATCCTGCACATGATAGGATTTTTATGCTGGATAACACTTTTGGTTTTATCTAAACTTACCTAAAAATTGAACTGAATGTCAAAAATATCTCCCTTTCAGCCAGACAATCACTTGCATTTTTCTCTTCAAGATGTTGTTACAGACAGGAGATGGCAGAGACTGTCATTCTATTGTTTGACTGGCAGAGACAGGAGGGTTGCTGCAAGTCTGAAGCCAGACTGGTCTGTATCAAGGTTCAGGCTGACAAGAGATCCACAGCAACCTCATGTCCCAAACAAACCATGGAAAGGAAGGAAACTAAAAACAGTGTCATAAATGAGCTGTTTGTGTACTGTTTGCCTGTATGGTGTGCCATGGAAGGTTCTAGCGGTTTTGCAGTACTCACCATGTCTTCATTTAGGTCTAGGAAAATCCCATGACCCAAATATCTCAGACGAGAAGTACATGCAACTGAATGTAATGGAGATTAGAGATGAATGAGAGAAAGGGCATTTGATACAAATCATCTGCAGGCCCATGGACTTGGCAGTGATTTATAGATTGAGATGGAACAAAATCAGGAATTAGAGGATCCAAGAGACTAGGCTTCCCTGAAGAAGTCATAGGAGCTCTTCCCAGACTCGAGCTAGACGGAGTATGCAACTGAATAATGAATTTACCTCTAAGTTTACTGATATGAAAGTCAAAATAAAAATTTGTTGGACTTCACAGTTTTAAAACTCAGACAAGGGAGAATATTCAAATTAATTTAAAGACCTATTTGGCTCACTGAAGTTCAAATGCAGCAGAGGGGCACAAGCGTAGGGCAGAGCCACACTTTAAACATGATTCAGGGCCGGGCAGTGTAGGACAGAGCCACACTTTAAACATGATTCAGGGCTGGGCAGTGTAGGGCAGAGCCACACTTTAAACATGATTCAGGGCCCCACGGCGAAGACACCACCAGCTTGGTAACCTTAGTTCTGTACCTGGGAATCCCATGAGAGGGGAGACAGACTTCAGGTTTTGTCTTCTGACTTTACACAGTCTGTGACACACACTTACGTGTGTGAATGCATATACACACGTAAAAATTAAAAATTTCAATTATAATCCCTTCTTCTGCTTCCATCACAAATACTTATTATGTCACTCTGAAATTGTGACTAGTCATGCGAACATTACCCTTGAACGATCACAGATATGACAACAGTGTGTACTGTGACTAGGACCTTGGTTCTAAGTCAGAGATGAGATGGTATGAATGAGATGCTTTCCTGCTGGTTCAATAGTAAAACACGGACAACTTCAGTGAATAGCTAACCAGGCCCATGCTGCGGTGCTCTTCACTATCAGCGGCTTTGGCCATACCACATTTGCTCAGTTCGTAACCAAACAACTAAATAAGCACATTCAGCAGCCTCATCTGAACTCTGAGATAAAGAGAGCCAGAACCTGGAAACAACCGAGGTGCCCCTCAATGGAAGAATGGATCAAGAAAGTGTGGAATATATACACATTAGAGTACTACGCAGCAGTAAAAAACAATGACATCTTGAATTTTGCATGCAAATGGATGGAAATAGAAAACGCTATCCTGAGTGAGGTAACCCAAACCCAAAAAGACGATTATGGTATGTATTCA
>PVIU01007264.1:23624-93577 GCA_004026605.1 Ondatra zibethicus | reverse complement strand
GATAGGTCCTGGTGTCATTGTTTGTGGGTTCTCCATCTGCCAACTTTCGCCGCCACATTCAGAGAGTCTGGTTTGATCATATGCTCATTCAGTCCCAGTCCAGGTGGATTGGTGTGCTCCCATTAGTTCAGGCACACTGTCTCAGTAGGTGGACCAGCCCCTCACGGTCCTAACTTCCTAACTCATCTTCTCCCACCTTTGACCATATTATGTCCCCACCCTCAAGTCCTCCCAGATACTCCCTACCTTCCTATCCACCCAATTTCATGTTTTTTCTCTCTAAAAAATTTCCAGGAAAACAAAACAAAAACAAAAAAGACAAAAATCACCAAACTATAACTCACCCCCCACACACAAAAAGAAAAGAAAAAGCATACAAAAACATGAAGCCTGTTTGATGTTCGATTTGTCATCTGCCTTGAATTTGTGTGGGTCTTATGTATGCTGTCACAGTCTCTTTGAGTTCTTCCATATTATCAGGCCTGTTGTGTCTAGAAGACGCTGTTTTCTTGGAGTCATCCACCATCTTTGGCTCTTATAATCTTTCCATTTATTCCTCCACACAGATCCCTGAGCCTTAAGGGGAAGGATTTAAGATCTATCTGTGCCAAACATTGCCTTAAGCACTTTGAATACAGTACTAAATTTTATTTTTACTTAGTCCAATGAGTATTATAATATACTATTAATATAATTAATATATGGCATTATATAATAATATTCATAATATAATTATACGTTATCCATTATAATATATAATATACTATTGTAATCCCCATCCTACAGAAGCTGGTGTACAAAGTGGTTAAGTAACTGACCCAAGGGAGTTATAGACTGTTCTTTCAAGAAGTTTATATAGAATACAAAGCGAGAACAGTAATTCATATAGAAGCAGGATGTTCAGCTCTTGTACTATTGCTGTAGTCAGTATTGGAAGCCTTTGTGATTTGAAGAAATAAGCTAGAAAGAGAGTGAAGATGTTTGATCTCGCCAAGAAGGCCAGAAGGCATATTTATTCAACTTTTTCCAAGAGAAGGGTACCTTCTTTTTTTCTTTTCCTGATTTTGTTAAGTTATAATATTTTAAGTTCATTTTTATTTTACTAAACCACTATGACTCTTAACCATCTAAAAGTTATTAGCTTTAATCCATCTATTTAGTCAGTATCTATCCATCTGCCTTCTTTTTTTCTTTACTGTTTGAGAATCTCATTCATATATGTAATGCATTTTGATCAACTCCAACCCCTTCCCTCCCCTCCAACTCCTCCCCAGTCCCCAACCTCTTTTCTTTCCCAACTTCATGTGCACTTAAAAAAAACTCACTGAGTACCCTTTGTGCTACATGTATGTGTGTCTATAGGACCATCTACTGAGGTACGGGTAGCTGCTCAGGTGGGTAGCCCCTCAGGGGCTATAATCCCTGAAGAGAACTAACTCTCCTTCCCCAAGAAGCCATCAATTGCCAATCGCTCCTCAGCTAGTGGTGGACTTTCATGAGTCCCTCCTCGATGCAACTATTTTGGCTGAGTTGGTCATGTATTGCAGTCACTGCTGCTCTGAGTTTATGCGTGCAATGATGTCATCATGTCTAGCAAACACTTTTGCTACAGACACCCTCTACTTCTGTTCTTATAATAGTTTTTCTCCCTCTGCTTCTCCAATGATCCTGAGCCTTGGGGGAAGGAGGTTTGATATAGCTGTCCCATTTCACCTTGAGCATGCCACAGTCTCTGATTTTCTTCATGCTGACCAGTTGTGAGTCTCTGTGTTTATAACCATATACTAGAAAACGTGCTTCTCTGAAATTTCTTTTTTTTAACTTTTTTATTGAATATTTGGGGGTTTCACATCATGTATCCCAATTCTGATCACCTCCAAGTCCCCCCATATTCTCCATCATCCCCGTTGCATCCCCCCACAAAAGAAAAGTAGGCAAGCAAGCAAACAAAAGCAAGAACTTAAAAAGGAAAAACCCATTAAAACAAAATAGAACAAAAAAAATCCACACCCAAAACAGCAAAATCTCTGCTTCTCCTTCTCTCCTGCCTCTCCATCACCTCTTCATCTGTCCTGATGGCACTGGAGACTTCAGTGTGTCATAGAGTATAACCCTTTAGGGGATGAAATAGTATAGCAAACTTCTTGTTCCTCTGGCTCTTACCATCTTTCTGTCCCCTCTTCTGCCATGATCTCGGATGCAGGAATTGCATTGTAGATGGATCCACTGGGACTGGGAACCACACAATCACTTGTTCTCTGCATTTGGATTAGTTGTGGCTTTCTAGCATGGTCTCTGTTTGCTGAAGGAGCCATTTTTTTATGTAAGGTGAGAGGCACACTTACCTGTTGGTATAAAGATAAATACTTAGAATGTAGTTAGGCATTATGTTCTTTTAGTGAAGTGGTGGTTGTATTTTCTCCCTTCAAGATCCATGACCTTACTAGCTTCATGACTTCACTAGCTCTGGCTAGATCTCCAGTACCAGGTATGATTTACCTCTAGTTGAACACGCTTTAAGTCCAATTAGAGAGCTGTTGGTTACCATCAAGGCATGTGTGCCACTATTGCACCCTTAGGACTAGCTTGCCATGTTAGTCATTGCTCTAGTTCACGGGCATCATAGGTGTGTAGGACTACTCATTGCTTTCGTCCCTTGGAAGCTTGTATGACACTTTATGTACCATGAAAGCTAGTCCTCAGTGAGGAGGCTTTCAGGTCAGAATCAACTTAGATTCTCTGAATTCTGTATTCAAACTACATGGTGTGTTCAGCGATATTTACCTTTTATGTCTTAGAGACCACCTGGGGCAACTGCAATAGCTTATAATGTTTTTGGACCTTCTTGGACAACTCTAACCAACAACAACTTAAAAAAACAGTTTCTCATGGAGTACCTAGTGTTGTGTTTTTTTATTAAATAGTCTAAGGTTCTTGGGGGAGCATTGTCAGCCAAGAAGAGAAATTTTCATTTAAACTATATATGTCTATGTAGACATTGGCATATATATTATATACAATTTAGGTAGATAAATAAATAATATGATTCCTTATGGCTTTTATAAATGTCAGAAAAGCTACACTTATCATCAACATGATTGTCTTTAAAACAAGGATGATGCTGCGGGAGCTACTTCCGCTCCTTCAGCCAATAGCCTTTAAGATACCATGCCCACTTGGTATCTTAAAGGCTATTGGCTGAAGGAGCGGAAGTAGCTCTGGCAGCAGGATGACACCAATAGTCAGCTAACATGGAAGGAGGAAATCTCATGGGGCCTTGACCCTAGACAAAGAACTATAAGCACTAAGGAAAGAGAGCTAGAGAAATACTCTTCCCCAGGGAAGAGCCCCACAGACTGGTTATCCGATATCAGGTGATTAGCCCTGAAATAATAAACACACAAATAACTTGCAGACTGAACAGGTTGTACTTACATACTTATGATATATACATATATATAAAACAACAATTAAAGAAATAAAGGCCATAAATTTGAGAGAAAGCAAGGGGTGATGCATGGAACAGATTGGAGGGAGGGAAGGGAGTGGGGAAAAACAATAAAAATAACATATATGGACTTAAAACGGGAAGCTTCTCTGGTGAGAACTGAACAATGAACAATCTATGGGTGGTAGTTTATTAATATGTCCATTTAGCAGAATAACAACAGTATTGGGATCTCCCCTAAGGCCTATGTTTTGCATTTGTTTAACTCTGTGAAGCTGTGTTACTGTGCCTGTCTAAAATACCTGATTGGTCTAATAACGAGCTGAACAGCCAATAGCAAAGCAGAAGAAAGGATAGGTTGTGTTGGCAACAGAGAGAATAAATAGGAAGAGAAATCTGGGGAAAAAAGATCAAAGAAAAGAAGGGGCCAGTCACAAAGCCACACAACTAGACGTGGAATAAGAAGGAAAGAAAATATATACAGAAATAGAGAAAGGTAAAAGACCAGAGGCAAAAGGTAGGTGAAGTAAATTAAGTTAAGAAAAGCTGTCTAGAAATAAGCCAAACTAAGGCCAAGATAAGACTCCGTGTGATTTACCTGGGAGCTGGGTGGTAGGCTCCCCAAAGATCAAAAACCAATCAATTAGACCTATGACCTAGCCAGCCACAGGTTTCTGGCTAGTTACCAGTACCAGACATGAGTTCTGTCTTGTACAGTGGACCTTAAAGCCAATAAGAAAGTGCTTAGTTATTTCCATAACGTTCCTGCCACTATTGCACCAGTGGGGCACATCTTGCCAGGCCAGTGATTATTATAGCATTCCAGGTATATAGCTGGGTATGTTTCTTACTTTTAATTGTGTGTGTGTGTGTGTGTGTGTGTGTGTGTGTGTGTGTGTGTGCTATTACATTTTCTCTACCCATTCATCTATTGATGAATACATAGGCTTCTTCCACAAACTTGCACTGTTGTGAATCACATTGCAGTCAACACAGATGTGCTAGTATCTCTGTGGTATGCTGACTTGTATTTCTTCAGGCATATACCCAGAAATGGTATAACTAGATCATAGTTAGTTGCTGCACTATTTTACAGCCCTTCCAGTAGCATATAAAGCTTCCTTTTCTCTCATCTTCACCAGCACTTATTGCTGTTTGTTCTCTTAAAGAGAGCCATCTTGACTGGAGTAAGATGAAATCTCAGTGTAGTTTTATTTACATTACCCTGATAACTAAGCATGTTGAAAATTTTTTGTTGGGGACTGTGGACCCCCAGACGCTGAATTTCCTGTGACCCCCTGCCTGCCAGAGTAAACAACTTGTTTTCCTGTGCTTGCAACTGCTCTGAGCACGAGACCCTCAGGAGTTCCTGATGGCAGGGGAGTGGTTTCTAGTGTGCTTGCAGCTGAGAGGTAGGGCGCGGCCATTAGTCAAGGAGACCCTATATACGCTGCCCTGGAACACACTAAAGGGGACATTCTTGGGGCGTGTGTGTGTGTGTGTGTGTGCGTGTGTGTGTGTTTCAATCTCTAGGCCCTTGCCCGACTCGCGAACCACACTGTAGTACGTAGCGCGTAAAGCAGGCATTGTGCTACAATTTTTCATATAAACTGACCATTTATATTAGACTACTTCTTTTGATACGTGTGTGTAAATTCATTTGTCCACTTATTGTTTGGAAGATGTTTTCTTTTTTTAATTTATAGATTCTAACTATCAATAAATACACTATTGTATGTATCGCTAGCAAAGACTTTCCTCTCGTTGTGTGGGATGTCTTCTCCCTCTGCCGTGTCCTTTTGTGCTCACAGGCTTTTGATTTCATGCAATCTAATATTTTAGTTTTGAAAATGACTTCCTGTGCTATTGGGGTCCTTCCCAGAAAGTCATGCTTATGCTTCTATCTTGATTTTTTTTTCTCCTTTGGCAGTTTCAAGATCTTACATCTTACATTAATGTCTTTGATCCGTTTTGAGCTGATTTTTGTACAAGATGAGAGCTAGGGATCTAGCTTTATTTTGATACATGGTAGTCATCCAATTTTCTCACCATCATTTGCTAAAGGTGTTGTCTTCTCTCCATTTTTTAAAAAAAAATAATTTATTTGAATTTCTTTTATGTACAGTGGTGAGAAGGTCCTAACACGGGTTTTCCCATTTTCCCTTTATAAACCGCTATTTGCCTATGGGTCACGTCTGTCTCCACTCTATCCAGAGGGCTGTCCTTTGCCCTGCCCCCTTACCCTTGTTCCCTTCTCCTTCTCCCTCATTCCCTATCTCCTTTACCACCACATCCTAGCCCGTTCTAACCCAGACCTCCCCTTTTTATATTCTGAAGAATTACACCTGCTAGTTTACAAACACCTTGGCAAATCTCTGTCAAATCAGCTCCAGAAAAGCCATTAGTCACCTTAGCCAGGAACTCCAAATCCACATCCTTGGCAACTGGGGACTTGTGCAGGTTAGCTTTTGGCGAAGACCTGTATGGCTAAGTGATGTTTTAGCATGCAGCGAGCTGGCCTGGCTGGACCTTGCTCCCTGGGGGTGGGGGCACTTGCCCGAGAGCAGTCCATGGCCTGCTCCATTCCTCAGTCTGAACAGTTCAGCTCCAGCCAGACTCTGGACAGGGGTTTTCTGTTGCAAAACAAAAATTACAAAAGCAATAAAATAAAAGGGCTTTTCATCTGGGAGGTGAAGAGTGAATTACCAGCAAGGAATTGGGCCGTGGGCCTACACTATTTCTGTTGTAGTGGGGGGTGGTGCAGGCAAGCTGTGGGGTGTGAACCAAGGCACGACCCCACCATCACCACAGTAAAGCATCTGGACTTCTCTCAATGCTGCCCAAGCCCTCCCTTACCCTAGCCAACCTGGGTAGGTGGATGAGGGGCCACAGTTTGCTGGGTGTTCATATGGAAAGTAGGTTGGTTCTATTTTACATGCTTTTGAGTTACTGTCGGAAGACTAATCATAAGCAGTTTTTAAACCAAAAATGAAAATGAAAAACATTACACCTGCAAGGCCATCCGCCACTGTTTTTCTGCCTGAGTCAGAAAGCAGCCACTTTAACTTTTCCTCCCTGCTTAATAAAGGATCTCTCTGTGGAAATGAGGGTTTGGGTGGGGTTGACGTCTAATCTGGGGCCCAGGTGGAAGGCATGGTGGCGCATGACTATGATCCTAGTGCTCAGCTGGTTGAAGTGGGTGGCTTGTGAGTCCCACCAGCCTAGACTACATAGTGAGACATGGTCTCAAAAACAAACAAAAAAACCTGTAAACACTCAATACTTAATACATATCAGTTAATAGTGTTACTACTTTTATTATTCCCCATAGTTGGGAGTACAGGGCCACCAAAAAAATATGACCTATAAAAAGTAAGTTAAGCAATGGAATGTTTAAGCAGTGTAACAAAAACTACCCAGGAAGTTAGAAAAGATGGTCTTGTTACCAGCATTTAGAATGGGAACTTAAAACCTAATGAAGAGACCAAGTGACAGTTGCTTCCCTTTCTTGCTGGTCCACCTAGGGTCTCTGGTTAGTAACAGCAGTCACTGACAGGAGATGTGGCAGTATGGAGCTATATCTGGCAGTGTGCGTGAAGAAAGGCAACGGGGAAGTTCTGGGAAGATAGGCAACACCGCAGCTGAGCCCCTGCCCTGGGAGGATCTGATACTGGGTACTAAAAGAGACTAAAATATTCAAGAAGGACTTGCTTGATAAAAGAATAACTTAGCGACTGGAGAGATGGCTCAGCCGTTAAAGTCTAGGCTTACAACCAAAAACATAAGAGTTCGGTTCCCAGCACCCACAGCTGTCTCTCCAGCCACCAAAAAAAAAAACTTAGGAACCAACCAACTGCTTAAAATCTATCTGGTTTTGCCAGAAGTGGGAAGCATCAGGTTCTGAACGTGTCCTCAAATGAACTTACGTGAAGAAAGGCACTCAATCAGGACCCCATGAGCAAACAGACGCTATAGGGAGACATATTTAAGCTCAATACATGGGATTTACTATCTAATAGAACTAATGGAACATAAATCAAAATGGCCTTTTTGTGAGACGAAGAGATCCCTACCTCTGGAGAAGTATAAGCTGAGGTGGATAGCAATTTTATAGCAAGGCACATTTAAGCATCCCATTAAACTTCGTAGCTCAAACACTCATTCCCTGTGTTTAGCAGCCTAGTTTTATTCTGTAACCCTTGGCTTTTGTAGCCCTGGGCTTTAAGAGGCTACTTTAACATCTGGTAACCAGGTCACATCTAAATATAACTAGGAAATGGATGTTGGGGAACACTCTTGATTTTCCCAGAGGCCCCAATTAAGTCCATACATGTCTCTCCTTTCTGCTCCCATCACCTCTTCACTCCTGGGCTGCCTATAAAGTAGGACACATTTCTCTAGTTTCCTGCTTTCTTGTCCACAAAACAAAGCCACAGATTAGGATATAGGATACAGAGTCATCAATAGGCGATGACAAGACAGCCAACAGGAGCAGGTAATGCAGAGGAATGAGAACTCTGACCAAGTTCCCAGAACAGCTGTCCATGCACGGAACAGCTGCTTCTTAAATTCCACTGCCCAGGGATCTCATTACCATGCAGATTCTGATTCAGGACCTGGAGATTCTGCACTTCTAACAAGCTCCAGGCAATGCTGATGCTGCTGGCCCATGAATCCGAATCACATCAATAACAGGGCCATTATGGCTGCTAAAGTTAGCATGGTGATTATCATTCACCATGCCATGGCGGGATTGTAAAATGCTCACCCAGAGTGGCATAAATAGGTAAGGGAAGGCTCAAGGGCTCTCAGAAGGGGACAAAAGGGTTACCTGCTCTACAGGTGTCTCTGGACTCCCTAGGCCCCATCTCATTCCAGCCTCCCACCTCCCCCCCCCACACACACACACACGTGCCAAGGTGAAGGCCTTCCCTAGCACTTTTTTCACATTTTCCCTCCCAAACAGAGGGGTTTTCTTCACTGTGAGCAATGGGGGTCTCTACCTCAAACCCTCCTCCTCACAAATATACCAAACAGACTGTTTGCCGTAGTCATTTTTGACTAGTAGGCTATAGGAACAACACACCCTGATGTCTACTTCCACAAGGCCGCTTGTTCATTCCCGGCTGCTCAGCCCCGAAATAATCGCACAGAAACCATATTATTGAAATCACTGCTTGGCCCATTAGCTCTAGCTTCTTATTTGCTAACTCTTACATCTTAATTTAACCCATCTCCATTAATCTGTGCATCACCACGAGGTAGTGGCTAACCAGCAAAATTTTAGCACATCTGTCTCAGGAGGCGGCTCCATGGCTTCTCACTGACTCCACCTTCTTCCTCCCAGCATTCAGTTTAGTTCTCCCCGCCTAACTCTGCTCTACCCTAGCAGGCCAAGGCAGTTTCTTTATTCATTAACCAATAAAAGCAACACATAGACAAAAGGACCTCCCATACCAAGAGGCCATCCACTAAGGAAAATAGTGATATTGGAAAAAGCTTAGGCCCAAGTTTATCATCTTTGATAGGGACCCCACAGAATCATTTTGGGGTATCCCGGAAAAGTAGCTTTGAGGAGCAAATCCCAGCTTAGTCTACAGAAGATTTGCCATTGCACTTCATTGTCTCCTACCCTTGCCCTCTTTAATAATGGAAGCACAAATATCTCCCCAGAAACAATTGTGCTAACTTTCAAGAGTGGGCACCTCATCATTGCACATAGCCTGGACTCAAAGCCAACAAGTCTGGTGTGGGAAACGCCAATGATCTCAAGAAGGGGAAAGGTTTCTGAGAGCTAGCTGCATCCCTGGGGGAAGGAGGTGCAACAGCAAGGGCTCCAGGACAGCATTCCCCTCGTGCTATGCTCTGTACACACGGGAAGGTGGTGGGCCTCCACTCCAATGACATGTTCTACTTGAAGTGTCTATAATGAGACCCCTGTGAACCTTTCAACAGCCTCCCCTTCACGTTGTACTTCTGGGCGGATCAACCCTTTGGCTGGTTAAAATTTAGAGGTGCCAAGCCCTCTGCCAGCTGGCCCATCATAGAGGTGCTGAGGGTGGTGATGGCAGCCCTTGCTGGGCATGAAGGTAGGAACAGGGATGAAGAAATTCCAGGACATTCTGGTGACTGCTGCTTGATACAGCTGTCACGGAAATGCTGTATGGAGTCTTAGCAATAGCTTGCTTGGAGGATTAATCAGATAAGGCCAGAATTCCAGCTCCCCCATTTCCTAGCACTGAGACTGTGAGAAAGTTCCTTTGCTGCTCCAGGCCTCAGTTTCCCCATTGGCAGCCTACTTCCTACTTGCATGGCAAGGACATAATGCTGTGTCTGTTCATGAATGCACTTGTCACAGCGTATGTTCTTTCCCTTGGCGTGAAAGAATCCACCTATTACAGAAAGTTGAGACAAAGGGGCCAGTTTGGACAAATGCCAAATTGAGGGCCGCGAGAGGCTACCATGCCCAAGTAACAAATATGAAGGCCAGAAGATTAGATGAAACTTT
The DNA here is from genome assembly GCA_004026605.1 of Ondatra zibethicus. NCBI lineage: Eukaryota > Metazoa > Chordata > Mammalia > Rodentia > Cricetidae > Ondatra > Ondatra zibethicus. The sequence goes on along the minus strand of PVIU01007264.1, from coordinate 83,621 downwards.
TCTCTGAAGCTGGACATAGCAGTGCACGCCTTTAATCCCAGTAGTTGAGAGGTAGAGGCAGGTGGATCTCTGTGAGTTCAAGGGCAACCTGGTCTACAAAGTGAATTCCCGGACAGCTAGGGCTACACAGTGAGATCCTGTCTCAAACAAAACAAAACAAACAGACAACATCCACAAAACACTTCTCTCCGCCCGCTTCACAGTGTGACAGTGTGCTGTCACAAACAGCCAGTTTTCTTTGTTCCTGAGCAGGTTGGGTAGGGGTCAAATATCTATGCCAGGTTCTTTAAAGTCTGTCTTTCTTGTGAACAAAGGAAGGCGTTTGCAAGACAGCTTGCCCGAGGAAATCTTCCCAAGTGCAGCTAATTAGGCCAGGAAATGTTTTCAGCTCTGCTCCCAGACACCTTGAGTGTTCACAGATCTTGTTCTTTGGTCCTCTCCTATCCCCTGCCCTACACCTCGCCAGCTTCTACAGGCCACCACCTTAAAGGGCAGGGACACCATTCAGACTGCTAAACTAGGCTGGATACTCAGCCTCAGCACCGCACACACCTGCGTGTCACCAAACCCTGTCCCACTAGACCGAAAGCTCTTGGCTGGAGGACGGTGACTATTTGTCTCTGTCATGTGCCTGGCATATGGTATGTGCTCAAAATATTTGTTGACTGACTAAATAACCTTGGCAGCCACTTTGAACTCTGGGTTTCCAGAGTAACGAGGACAGGCTATGCTTTCTCACACCCAATGGAACTGCTACAACTAAGCAAGCAGAGTCGAGTCTGCAAAGGCCTTAGGAAGCAGAAATGTCACACTCTGTGTCTTCTCTCCTTTCTCGGTACATCCCTATCGAGGTAGTGACAGACTCTTTAATAGCCATTTGGCTTCCACAGCAGTGAAAAAGAATTAACTAGCAATCATGACAGCTCTTTTGGGTTCTGACAAAGGAAAGAAAGCCAGTAAGAACAGAACAGCAGCCCTGGGAGATTCTGATCCCATCAAAACGGTCCTAAATCTTGGTTGAAGTCTAACAACCCCAGTCTGGCATATGTATTCACAGGTTGGCAGATGTGTCGGAGAGGCCTAGACTGGGGAGTCAAGATGACTCCTGCTCTGACTGCCCGGAGAAATGTGGTTTCTGAAGTTGGGGAGTCAAGAAGTCTCCCTCCTGCTGAGTGCCAGAGAAGAGTTCCAGAATGAACAGGAAGTACACAAAGAGAGCCATCCCAAGAGGTAACCCCAAAAGAACGAACCATCCATCAGAGGCTCGGATTGCAACTGCTCTTCTATGCACTGGCTTAAAAACCAAATTCCATTCTGGACAAATTTCCTTAGTGCATGCAAGCTGCTCTAGTTTCAAGAATGTCAAATCCACGGCCAAATGCAATTACATTTTAAGCACAGCACTCACTTGAAATATAGCACAAATTTCTAAACCAATTTTAATCACATTACAGAGAGGGCAGACATGCTCAGCAATCTGAAATTCCACCTTATCTGGAGAGCTTCCCCTGATTAGTTAGAAGAGTGGCCAATTCACTGTCTCTGCCCTGCCTGGTCTCCTGTTCACTCCACATGGTCAGGTCCACACAGAACCTTATTCTCTCCATCGCGGACACTGTCCATCGCACCTTTCCGCCCTAGTACCTGCTCACTTGATTCTTCCCACCCCCGTGACGTCTGAGCAGTGTTCCACTCCAGTACATGTCTATGAGCACAGGCTTGGCCCTGGATTCCTTTTGTGGCAGGCTTATCCCATCCCCACCTGGCCCAGGTGCCAAAAAGGAAATTATTTCAGAATGAAAGCTCAAAGATCCATGACCAAAAATGTGCTGAGACAATGGAACGGCAAGTAAATCCGAGCTCTCTCTAAACTTAGGCGTAAGTCATCCCTATGTGGAGAGTGCTCTAGAGCCAGTGTGCTTCCGAGGACTGGTGTGCTCTGCAGAAGCCAGCATTACCAGAGCTATCTGGCTAATTCTAAGGCCTGAGACTGGCCTCTAAAGATCTCCCCACTGGGAAATCTAGGTTTTGATCTCTGGTTTGCCCAGAATGTGTCAACATCGTCATCTAAGCCAGAAAACACTCCAGACTGCCCGACTGTCATCTGTCATGCCCAGTTTTGCTGGCTTGGTCTTGGTGTGCTCTCATTTTCTCCCTTTCCCTCTCCCTTCCTCTTCTTCTCCCTCCCTCTCTCCCCCTCTTCTTCCCTCTCCCTTTGTCTTGCCCTCTCGCTCCCTCTCCCTCTCTCATTCTTTCCATGTGTACCCGTCTCTGCCTTCTCTTGCTCCTCTGTGACTACACCTCTTCATCTTAGTCTCCTTCCCCTCTCACCCTCTTTCCTCTGTGTCTCCTCTTTCCCTCTTCCACCCCCACATCTCGCCCTGTGCCCATGTTGTGTTTCCTCTCTCGCTCCCGTCTTTCTCCTGCCCACCAATGCGCTCAGATACAAAAATGTGCATCTTTCCTTTGATAAACCCACAGACTTAGAAACGTAGTTTCACTTAGAACTTAGGAAAAAATGTGCCAGGGAGTTCACGCAAACTTTAAGTGCACTTGCTGCTCTTGCAGAGACTTTATTTCAATTCCCAGAACCCACATGGTGGATCACAACCATCTGTAATGCCAGTTCTGGCAGGGCAGTTCAATACCATCTTCTGACTTGGACAGGAACTTGGCACAAACACGATGCCCATATAAACATGCAGGCAAAATGAACATATATATAAAATGAAATAAATAATTTTTTTTAAGGAGAAAGTGAAACAGAGCAATATGTCCGTCCCAGTCAGGATACTAGCCCAGTTTTTCCCACGTATGCTGGGGTCTCACCACTACTGTTCTTCCCATGGGTGCTGGGGTCTCAGGGCTCCAGTCCCCAGCTCCCCAAAGGCACTGCTGGGCTATTGATGAGAAAGATGATACCTTAGCCAGGCCTCTGGCATGAGGTGGAGGAAGCGTGGCATGGGAAGGCACACTAAATGAAACGGACGAGTTTTCAGGTTCATCCCTAGATTCTGGGATTTTATGATTTTTGACATTCATGAACCTGAAATGACCAGACAGAATTCCATCGTGAGCATTGTACACTAACACCAAGAGGAACAAACTAGAACGTGTCCAGGTCAAAGTGAATAGGGCGGAGCAAAGGCTGGAGACCTCGTCTTTGTCTCAAAATCAACACTAATTAAGGACCCACTATGTACTAGATACCAAGACAAATACTAAGCATACAGATTCATGAGGCACAGAGTTTTGATTTCTGAGAACTCAGTTGAATGACCAAATCCAGTGACCATTTACCGAGTGCTTACCATATGTCACAAGCTGCTTTCAACTTTTGGCATATGTTACTTGTTTTAATCTCCATTTCACAGATGAGGAAACTGAAGCACAGAAAAGTTACATTTGTTGACAGCCTAGTGCCATGAAGATTGATGATTGAGTGAGTTAGGGATGCCTGGAATAGAACCTTCAAAGGAATGTTGAGTTTCTTGTCCCCGGTCTTCTGTCAAAGAATGTGTGTGTGTGCATTGGGAACCTCTTCCCAGCTGGATTCCTGGGGGATAAAGCTAGAACCCAAGACTGCATGTTGGTCTTTACTTAGTACAAGGAGAAAAACCATCCGTCTTAGGAGTTAATGTTGTCTGTGGTGGGAACAGGCTGTCAGGAGAGGGAGGAGTGCCTAAGCAGAGGCTGGATGGCCACTCAGGAAGGGAAGAGGACAAAAAGATGTTACCAAAGGGCTCTTGCAATTCTGAGGGGATGCGCATGTCCATTTTCTGGTGGCACACTGCCTCAAAGCCCCATAAGAACCCTTTAGCTAGCACCCCCTAGGTATCAGCCATACGTTGACTGCCAGAGATCAGCATGCCTACTTCTATACACAAGAAGGTACATGGTCTCCTCATGTTTCTGTGTTTATTTCCTATTTCTCTTCCTGTATTCCCTTCCCAAGGAGTTTTAAGCCATACCTTGTAGGTGTCCCCACACAGCCTTCATCCTCATTTCCTGCTTAGGCCTTGTGCTGATCTTATTGCTGTGGAACTATAAAGCAAGAGACGAGCAATGGCTGTTACTTAGTGGGGTTCTCAGACAGCAGCAGATAGCCAATAGGCCTGTCACCACTGGCAAGATCCATGTAGCCTAAGGGTTCGTGCCTCATACAGGGTAGACTGTAATCACCCATTAGTTGGGCCCCAGAGCCCTTCCAACTGCCAAGGTACATACTCTGTCCTTCATCCATGCTTGGCATACTCACATATTCATATTGGAACTTAGCAGAACAGTGGTGAAAATATTTCTAGAAATAACCAAGCTCGTGTGGCCAGACATTGTCCTCGGGACCTACAGGCTATTAGAGCAAAGGCCCAGATCTGGCAGCCGGAAACCTCAATGGCCCCACTGAAATCTACCCAGCTTGTCAGAATAGTTCACACAATTGCACTTCTGTATACAGGGAAACTATGCTCGAGAGTTCTTCATCTCACTATTCTACCAAGAGAGCTTCTCCACAGAGAGCTGTAGGCCTCCAAAGGGGTTATGGGTCAGGCCAGTGCTACCAGAGATCCAGGAAGCAGTGGCATATTGGGAAGATGTCTGAATTATACAATCCTAGCATGTTCCTTTGAAATCTCAAACGCTTCACCAGAAAGGCTGCCCTAAAGGCCAAGAAGGGAAGGAGGTACCACAAAAGGGCTCTCCTCCACACTCCGTGTTCCCAGCACAGGTGCAATCTCTGTTCCCCAAGTTCACAGCTCCCAGTCTGCATAATCTCAAAGAACCAGGTAGGCAAAAGTGAAATAAGACTCTCCTGAAGATCCGGAGATACCAAGAAAAGACTGGGGAGGGGTGAAAGCTGGCTTCAGAACAAGTGATGCCATGACGTAGCTGTCTGTCACATTCTGGAGACAGTTCCAGGCCATCAGCAGGTGCTGAAGGGCAAGAAGCCTGTCAAAAATGCTGCTTGGGACTGCTGCCAGTTGGTTTATCTTTAGGTCAGGTTGGATATGCCAAGATAAAGACGCTCAGGTTGAATGTTGTCTCCTGACTGCCCCCAGTCCAATTCCACTTAGTTACCTCTGCGAGCCAGCTGCCAATCACTCAAGGTAGAGATAGGGGATTTGAGTTGAGAGGCCAGGTAGTCATCGGACAGGTTGAACTGAACTAGATGGTTGGTGGGGATAGAGGTCAAAAGGTGTCTAGAAGCCAGTTCTGCCTCATGCCTGACACTAGAAACTGGCGTGACCCATCCCACTTCTCAACTGAAGGGGACTACAGAACATTGGGGCTCAAATGGAGCTGCCGCAGATTCGGGAGACTGAAGACAGAGATAAATAAAGGAAATTCCTGCCCCAGGAGACCTTGTGGAGCATGGGCAAAACAGCTAAGGCCCCTGCCTCAATGTGCAGAAAGTGCTTATTGTCCAATGGCAAAGACAAGCTCAGAACTGTCCCAGGCATCAGACCATCAGGTGATTGTCGGAGGGATTTACACTCTTCAAAGAGCAGTGTTTAGCCACCGTCTCAGTAATCAAGCCACCATCAAGAAAGTTTGGGGAGAGGTCTATAACCCAAAGGTGACACATGGACTAAGCTGCTTTGTGATTAGCCAGAAGACACGGCCTAGAAAGCTGGGTTCTAGGATAAGGGATCAGAACCAGTGAACCTGGTAAAGGGACTTAGAGACTAGAAACTCCAGCTGCTTACCTCTGAAGTTCAAGTGCTGAAACCTTGGTGTGGCTTCAGTGGCACTATCTCCCCTTACTCTTAAGAGGAGTTAAACAGGTTGTGCTGTTGCATACTTCATGGGAACCCTGCCAGAGAAGTGTGGACGCAGAAAATATTCACCCTGGCTGCCGGATAAGAAGGAGAGGAGAGCATCCTTGAGCTAGGGATGTAGTGGAGCAGAATTGAGGAGGGAACAATGAAAAGGCAGGCCTTGATCACCTCCCATGGCACTGCCAAATGTGTCTTCGCGCCAAGAGGTTGGGTTAGCATTTGAGTTTTGCTACTAGATGAAACAGAAACTTTGGGAAGCTCAGTGACATGGCTACTGCAGAGGACTTTAACCTGAGTCTGGCTGCTTCAACGCCTATGCCCTTTCTACGATTTATCTTGCCTCCCTGAGTTTATCTTTTTCTAGCTCAAAAAGCTCTTGTTCCCTATGGCAACTGGAAATTTGTTTCTACCCACAAATGAATCAGGTGATCCTACAGTGCAGCACAATTAGTACGATCCTCAGCTGCCAGAGCTGGCAGTGGCCTCAGAGGCCACTTCACTCCGACGGGGCTCTCATTTTATAGCTAGAACAATGAAAGGGTCAGAGAGGGCTTGTCTGTAGAGGGAGCAAAGCTGAGTTCCTGTGCTCTAGCAGCTCACTGGCTAAGGGAGAGAAAGGATACAACTAGTACAGCAAATCCGGCTCTCATTCCATAAGGTGGATGCTGCCTACCAATAGTCTTGTCTCCTTGGAGATTGGGCACCCACCCAGAGCAGAGAGAACATACTTCTAGACATTTCCTATGGGGAGAGGGCAAACTAAGGAGGTTCTTGTCTCACTCCATCCCCAGTGCTCATGAAGTAGGACTTGCTGGGTAAAAATGGGTCTGAGGTAAAAGCACACACTTTAAGTCCTGAGTTCATCAATGACTAGCCTAACAGTCTTAAGCAAGTTCCATGACGTCCCAGAGCCTGCTTCTTCCTGTGCAAAATACAGATACCAATACCCACTTCACAGGGCTGCTATGAAGATTCAACACAAATATTTGTAAACCACTTACTATAAAACCCAAACTCTAAGTAAAAAGTTTAGTCTCTCTTAAAATTAGTCCATAGAAATAGTAGTTATTCAGTCCTGTATCATGGTATTCTGGAGATACAGGCATGTCAAAGGATAAGGGACCAGAATGAAGCCAGGACAGGCTTTGGCCTAGGGGTCTCTCCCTCCACTTCCACTAGCACTAGGCCCCATAGGCAGCAGGAGAGCCCCAACTCTCATCCAGATTTTAAAAACCTACACCACACCATGACTCTACTCTCTTATCTGGCTCTAGGTTTTCTCTGGTTCTCAGCTAAGCTTCTGGAAAAGCTTGGTTATTGATTGCATCCTCTGATAACAAAACAAAAACAAAGAAAACACCTCAGGAACTCTAACCCATCATCTCCATTCATGCTCATGCTAAACTCCCCTGGTCTTTCCCCTGCGTCCTTCTTACCCTTCCCAAGGCGGCTGGATGCCCAAGCCATCAGTTGTAATCACTCATTCCCCTGTTTAAAACTTGGTAAACTCTCCACCACAGGTTGCTCAGATTTGGCCTCTTTCACCTGAAGCCTGAAGTCCTTTACAATCTGGCTCCTGCACATCTGTCTGTCTTTGCTCTGGTCATCCCTCCCTCTAAAGATGAGAAACTTGCATTTCAGTCATAATCATTTACAGTGGCTAAAATGGCTGTAAGTAGCTATAGTTTCATGCCTCTATTTGCAAATTCCATGATTTATTCCCAGAATACTGGTGTAGGAGTTCCTTCTGTTTGTGTTGCTTTCATTGGTTAATGAATAAAGAAACTGCCTTGGCCTTTTGATAGGGCAGAACTTAGGTAGGCGGGGAAAACAGAACTGAATGCTGGGAGGAAGAAAGCAGAGTCAGAGAAGACGCCATGGATCCTCTGCCTGAGATGGACGCTGGTTAGAATCTTTCCTGGTAAGCCACTGCCACATAGCAATATACAGATTAATAGAAATGGGTTAAATCAAGATGTGAGAGTTAGCCAATAAGAGGCTAGAGATAATGGGCCAAGCAGTGATTTAATTAATACAGTTTCTGCATGGTTGTTTTGGGGCTAAGCTAGCCTGGCAGCTGGAATGAACAAGCGCCCCCCCCCACCCCGCAACAGAATACTCTTTCCAGATTGACGAGCTGGCATAATCTGACCTGTCTTGCAAGTTGCAGCTGATAGGTAATGTGTTCGGGGACAGAATTCCTGGGCCTCTCACCTTTCCTGTGCTTCTCCCTCCCCATTGTCTTCCTGGCACCATACATTTACACCCTGGCCAGTTCCTACCATGGCTCTTCTTGTTTATTCTCATCCTTTCTCCAGAATTTCTTGAACTGAACCTTATCCTACGCCAGGCATCCTGCCAATGTTGACTCCTCACACCTACTCTGAGAGCGTAGTGCTATGATTATCCCCATCCTGCAGCTGAGAAAACCAAGGCTTAAGGATCTAGGTCAGTTGGTGAACATCGCCCAGAACACAAGGTTAACAAGGGATGTGCTGTAGAACTTAATCAAGGTTTAAGCATGGTTCTGAATTACTTAGTCTTTACTCGTTTGAGGGGCACAGTAATTCTCAGAGAAGCTTGCTGAAAAAGTGGAAGTCAAGTCTCTTTAGGGCTGCTAGTCTTATTGTCCTAGAGAACATAGAACATAGAACCTTAGGGACACCACAGTGGCCAGTATCTGTAGGCTCTTCCATCTGAAATAGAGAACACAATGGAATAGGAAAAACAAATGAGAACTTCTCCAAAGAAGGAAAGAAAATACAAAGCTTCAGGTACTGACGGTGCCTGAGTTAGGAGTTTGCACAAAAGCAGTGAGCCAAACTTAGGGTGAGGAGGTTAAAACAACGCAAAATGAGAAAACAGTCTTGGTCACCTGGGCTGGACTGACTGGTGCCGGGAGAAAAGCTTGGGGTGAAGGGTTGGTGTGAAACAAGGCAAAGGGTAGAGATTCAGAAGTTTGGGCTCCAACTGCCACCTGGTGGTCAGCCTTGGAGAAGCAAATGACTGGGTCTAAGGGTGCATGCTTAAGGCCCAAGGCAAATGACTGGGTCTAAGGGTACATGCTTAAGGCCCAAGGCAAGGAAAATAGGTCCTGGGTCAAGGCATTTATTCATTCACTTATTCATCTACCCATCTGCCAACTTATTTCATTTCTTTATTCAACAAAGGTGTTTCATAATAAAAATATTCTGAAGACTAAGAATATAGCAGAGAATCAAACAAAGAAAAAAGCTTCGTCTCAATGAGCTCACATTGTACAGGCAGGAGCATTTAGGCATATCTAATTTTAATATATATATATACACATACATACATATACACATATATATGGAGAGAGAGAGAGAGAGAGAGAGAGAGAGAGAGAGAGAGAGAGGCTCTGTTAGATAGTGAATGCTATGAAGGAAAAAAAGAAAGGGAAAGGCAAAACCATCTCCATTCTAAATAAAGACCTGCCGAGAAGCTGCAATTTGAAGGAAAAAAGACGAAGACTAGTAGGAGGTAAAGGAGGCAGCCGTGATAGTGCCTGGAAGAAACTGGTTCTGGGTGAGAAAACAGCCTGGGTGAGAAAACAGCCTAGGAAGGACCTGAAGGTAAGGCCAAGTGCATTGTGACTGAGGAGCAATCCGGACTGGAGCAGAGGGAACAAGATGAAAAGCAATGGGACAGGAAAGGAACCCCAGTGAAGGAGGCAGAGGTTAGATCGTGTGGGATTCTGGAGGCCCAATTTTTGCACTGAGTGGATGAGACAGGAAGCTGTGGGTGGTAATTTACTCAGGGTCACCTGATCTAGCAACTGGCATGTGTCACTGTCTGAAAAGCCTGTGTTCTGTAGTACTGATAGGAATAGACACACAGATAGAACAGAAAAGTGAACCCAGAAACAGACCTCCACACGTTTGCCCAACTGATCTTTTTTAATTAGTTAATTAATTTTTTAATTTCATTTTACATTCCAACCAAAGTTCTCCCTCCCACCCGTCCTCCTGTCCCCCTCACTTCCCCCGCAGCCCACCTCCCATCCACTCCTCCAAACAGGTAAGGGCTCCCATGAGGAGTCAACACAGTTTGGCACAGTTAGCACAGTTGGGGCAGGACCAAGCCCCTCCCCTCTGCTTTAAGTCTGAACATGGCATCCCTTCATAGAGAAAGGGTTCTAGCAAGCTAACTCATGCACCCCTACTCCCAGGGGCTCCTCAGATAACCCAAGCTTCACAACTGTCTCCCACATATGGAGAGTCTAGTTTGGTCCCATGAAGGTTCCACAGCTGTCCGTCCAGAATTCGTGCGTTTACATGAGGCCAAATTGATCTTTATTTTCTACTAAACCAATTCCATGAAGGATAGTCTTTCCAAAAAAAATGAAACTAGATCAGCTGCACAACTGGAGTCAAAAAAGAGGCTACAGAGATGGTTCAGCAGTCAAGAGTACTTGCTACTCTTGCTGAGGACGCAAGTTTGGTTCCCCACATCCACACAGGGTACCTGTAACTCCAGATCCAGAGTATCAACACCACCATCTTCTGACCTTCAAGGACATTTTAATACAGGTGGTATGCACACACACATGTACAAATGCATGCACGCATGTACATCTTAATTTTAACTTGATATTAATATTAATTTAATAAAAACTAATATTTTAAAAGTTAAACAGGCCAGGCGGTGGTGGCGCATGCCTTTAATCCCAGCACTCGGGAGGCAGAGGCAGGCGGATCTCTGTGAGTTCGAGGCCAGCCTAGTCTACAAGAGCTAGTTCCAGGACAAGGCTAGTTTGGAGCCTTCCAAAGCCACAGAGAAACCCTGTCTTGAAAACCAAAAAATAAATAAAATAAAATAAAATAAAAATTAAATAAAAAATAAACATTGACTTAAATACCATACTTTGCTCAAATATGAATTCAGCATGAACCATGAATATAAAAAGTAAAATGTGGGCCAATTAGATGGTTCAGCAGGTGAACACATGAGCCACACAAGCCTGACAACTTGAACCCATTCACCAGGACCCATATGAAGGTAATAGGAGAGAATCAACTCCATAAAATTGTTCTCTGAATTCCATAAATATGCTGTGACACAAGCATCTACATGCACACACACACATACACACATCTTGCACATGCACAAAAAGAAATGCATTTTAATGCAAATTTACAGAAAAGGCTTTGAGACCTAGGGCAAGGTTTTAGGTGACATCAAAAACACAATCAACAAAAGGAAAATATGATGCCAGATTTCAGGAAAATTAGAAAGGTTTTCTGGACAAAGTGGTGCACACCCTTAATCCCAACACTTGGGAGGCAGAGGCAGACAGATCTCTGAGAGTTTGAGGACATAGCTATTTCCAGGACAGACAGGGCTACATAGTCAGACCTTGTCTCAAAAAATTAGAAAGTTTGTTCAGTTAAAGACATGTTTTATTCATATAAAAAGCATGCAGAAGCTTAGCAGCTTGGTTCTTAATACCCTAAATCTAGAAACAACCCAGATGTTCTTCACCAGGTAACTGGGTCAATTAACTAGGGTATATCCACACCATGGAAGGGTGCTCAGCAATACAAAAGGGTCAAGCTAGGCACACGCAACAACTCGGATAAATCCAGAGCACTGTGCTGGGGGGTGGGGAAAGCCAGACCCATAAGGTTACATACTATGTGATTTCATTTATAACATTCTTGACATAACAAAATAATAGGGATGGAGACAAGCATTTTGGTTGCCAGGGATTAAGGATAAGAGGAAAGAAAATGGTGAATGTGGTTACTAAAGGGCAAACCATGAGACCAATCCTGCGGGCACAGTTCTGCCATTCTAACTACTCAGCAGACTGAGGCACGAGAATGTCAAGTTCAAAGCCAACTCAGGCAATTTAGTAAGACCCTGTCTCAAAATAATTTTTTTAAAAAAGAGCCAGAAACAATACTGAACTTCATATGGAAATACAAAAAAAAAAAAAAACTCAGGATAGCCAAAACAATCCTGTACAATAAAGAACTTCCAGAGGCATCACCATCCCTGACTTCAAGCTCTACTATAGAGCTACAGTAATGAAAACAGCTTGGTATTGGCATAAAACAGACAGGCGGACCAATGGAATCAAATCGAAGATCCTAATATTAATCCACACACCTACAAACACCTGAGTTTTGACAAAAAAAGCTAAAATTATACAATGGATAAAAGCACCTTCAACAAACTGTGCTGCCATAACTGGATATCAACATGTAGAAGAATGCAAATAGATTCATATCTATCATCTTGCACAAAACTCAAGTCCAAATGGATCAAAGATCTCAACATAAATCCAGCCACACTGAACCACATTGAAGAGAAAGTGGGAAGTAGCCTTGAGCACATGGGCACAGGAGACCACTTCCTAAATATAACACCAGTAGCACAAACAAAAATTAATGAATAGAACCTTCTGAAATCGAGAAGCTTCTGTAAAGCAAAGGACACAGTCAGCAAGACAAAAAGGAAGCCTATTGAATGGGAAAAGATCTTCACCAACCTCACATCAGACAGAGGGCTGATCTCCAAAATATATGAAGAACTCAAGAAACTAGACATTGAAATACCAAATAATCCAATTAAAAAATGGGATACAGATCTAAACAGAGAATTCTCAAAAAGAATAATTTCAAATGGCCAAAAGACGCTTAAGGAAGTGTTCAACATCCTTAGCCATCAGGGAAATGCAAATCGAAATGACTGTGAGTTACCATCTTACACCTGTCAGAATAGATAAAATCAAAAACACCATTGGTAGCTTATGCTGAAGAGGATGCAGAGTAAGGGGAACACTCCTCCATTGCTGGTGGCAGTATAAACTTATATACCACTTTGGAAATCAGTATGGCAGTTTCTCAGAAAATTGGGAATCAACCTACCACAAGACCCAGCAATACCACTCTTGGGCATATGCCCAAAGGATGCACAATCATACTATAAAGGACATTTGCTCAACTATGTTCATGGCAGCATTATTGGTAATAGCCAGAACCTGGAAACAGCCTAGATGCCCCTCAACCGAAGAATGGACCAAGAAAAAGTGCTACATTTACTCAACAGTAAAAATCAATGACATCTTGAAATTTGCATGAAAATGGATGGAATTAGAAAAAAATCCTGAGTGAGGTAACCCAGATCCAGAAAGATAAGCATGGTATGTATTCACTCATAAGTGGATATTAGAGATAAAGCAAAGTATAACAAGCCTATAGTCCACAACCCCAGAGAAGATATGTAATGTAATAGAAAGGTTGCTTGTGCGTTTCCCAGCCACCCAGACTCCCAAAATAATCACACAGAAACCATATTATTTGCAAAACTGTTTGGCCAATAGTTTAAGCATATTTGTGGCTAACTCATATCTTAAATTAACCTATCTCCATTAATCTATGTATTGCCATGAGGCTGTGGCTTACCAGGTAAAGTTCCAGCATCTGTTTCCAGCAGGGCTACATGGCTTCTCTTAGACTCGCCTTTTTTCTCCCAGCATTCAGTTTAGTTTTCCCCCACCTAGCTCTACTCTACCCTATCACAGCCCAAGGCAGATTTCTTTATTAACCAATGGTATTCACAGCATACAGAGGGGAATCCCACATCAAGGTAACAAGGAGAACCATAAGAAAAACATACATGGATCCCCCAAGGAAGGGGAAATAGACAAGATCTCCTGAAAAAAAATGGGAATGTCATGATGGGGAGAGAAGGGAAGGCAGAAAGGAAAGAGGGAAGAAGGAAAGGGGGAGGAGAACTTGAGGGAACAGGATGGTTGACAAAGGGGAAGGACAGAGAAGGAGAGCAAAGAAAGAGATATCTTGATTAAGGGAGCTATTATGGAGCTAGCAAGAAACCTGACACTAAGAAATTCCCAGGAATCCACAAGGATGACCCCAGTTAAGACCCTAAGCAATAATGGAGAGGGGGCCTGAACTGGCCTTGCCCTGTAGTCAGACTGATGACTATCTTAAATGTCACCATAGAACCTTCATCCAGCAACTGATAGAAGCAGATGCAGAGATCCACAGCAGAACACTGAGTTGAGCCCCCAAAGTCCAGTCAAAAAGAGGGAAAAGCAATAATATGAGCAAAGGTGTCAAGACCATGACTGGGACACTCACTGAAACAGCTGACCTGCACTAATGGGAGCCCACCAACTCCAGCCTGATAGCAAGGGAACCAATATAGGATCAAACTAGGGTCTCTGAATGTGGGTGACAGTTGTATGGCTGGGGAAGATTGTGGGACCACTGGCAGTGAGAACAGAATTTATCCCTACTGCTTGTACTGGCTTTTTGGAACCCATTCTCTTTGGAGGGATATGTTTCTCAGCCTTGATAAAGTGGGGAGGGCCTTGGTCCTTTCTGCCTCAAAGCAATATCCTAGACTTTGTTGACTTCCCATGGGAAGCCTTACCCTCTCTGAGGGAGATGGGATAGGGAAGAGGGTGTGGGAACTGGGATTGGTATTTAAATAAGTTAAGATAGTTATAAAAATATATTTTTTTAAAAAAGAGCCACAGATGAAACTCAGCAGCAGAGTGTGTACTTAGCAACTGTGAAGCCCTAGGTTCAATTCCCATTAGCAATAAATAAATACATAAATAAGCAATGAACACACAAAATATTTGTGATGACTCGGTTCTGCATCTTCACTGGGGTCATAGATACTTGAATCTCCAGGTATGGTATTATCACACAGTGCAGAGGTCTCTGCAACCAGCATAGCCAGAGTAATGATCTATGGGAGGCAAGAAAATATTTTGGTTCAACATGACTTAGCCTGTGTTGGTTCGAACTTCGTGAGTCTGACCTCGAAAAGTTTATATTAGGCATATTTAAGCACAACACAATTTGGTGAAAATTTTCCTGGTGATAATTAGCTCAATCCCTTGTGCACAATAAAACTTAAGTGGTGACTACATCAAAACTCTTTTTAATGTACATGTGACACCTTCCATAAAGATGGGCTCAATAGATGGACTACATGTGACATCTTCCATAAAGAGAGGTTCTTTAGATTGACAAGCTCACAATAAGGGTCTTGGGGACGATCTGGTGTGGTCTTAACCACTCAGATATCGAAAAGGTCACCAGGCTATTAACCACAGCAGAGAGGAGAAAGCCACAGTTGCTACTCTTTGCCCACACTGATCAAACATTCATAATCGGATTCCAGAGCAAAGCTTTGCCATTTCTTTTGAGCCTGCCCCATATGAGTAACAGTTTTACCCGTTTCCATGCCCCAATCAGTCTCGGAGTCCTCAACAGCAGCGCCCATGTCAAAACACATATTCAATCAGGATTTTACTCACTGGGGGTTCCTCTGCTCCCTGCACAAAACAAAACACCATGAGAAATTCCAAACAAGAAACTTAGTGTGTTACATTTTTTTTTAAAAAAAGTGTGAAGACCTGCGCCATCTCAGTTTTAAAAAATCAAGTGGAGAGAAAAAAAAACCTCAACAGATTTGCTAGCATTTGTGCCTGCAAAAGTAGTTCCTCGCGGAGAGAGCTACTTATGAGCTGACTTTAATAAGAGGATGCTCAAGATGACAGCTCCTCCAACACTTATTCTACAAGTGGGAGAAATGAGGATGGAGATAAGAGGCTACTTGTTCAAGGCCACAGGGCAAAGAATAATAGAAACAAAATCTGCTTGCTTCCTCATTTCTCTGAGGGATGTGGGAGGGGTGACGGCAAGTGGGGACCTCTGCCTCAGACTCTACAGAACTGCTAGTTAGGAACTTCAGTATGCTAAGTATCTAGCCCAGTACCTGGTACATAGTCAGTCCTCTTTAAGCCAATAATTTCCTTACCCCCTTTGCTGGGAGAAGGAGTGCTGTGCCTTCACAGTTGGGATGGACAGATAAAACTGCAGCTACTGCAGGG
This sequence comes from Ondatra zibethicus, assembly GCA_004026605.1. Taxonomy (NCBI): domain Eukaryota; kingdom Metazoa; phylum Chordata; class Mammalia; order Rodentia; family Cricetidae; genus Ondatra; species Ondatra zibethicus. The sequence continues at coordinate 67,946 of PVIU01007264.1, read as the reverse complement.
AGCCACCCCATCTCCTACCCTCCCACCCCCCCACACACAGACAGAGTTCTAAAACTCTAGCATACAATGAACCAGGTGATATCCTGAGAGTACTTAAGTCTAAGAGGGTCACCATGGAGATGACTGTAGAAGAGGGGCATTCAGTTTCTACGGTGACAGCCTGAGGAGCAAGGATGTGACTTGGAAGAAAGGTTGGGGTGCATGGAATCATTTCCATGGAGATGGGTAGGGGCCTCCCTGAAACTCACTTAAACGTGGGGGTAAGGTACTTAGAAAAGTAAAGCAACTTATCTCCATAGCAACAGATAAGGAAAGGGTGGGGTCTTCCAGGGAACATCTGTCAGTAAGATTTTTATCTCTAACGTTAGAAACTACTAGAGGTTTTAATAGACTACATAAACTCATCTTCTGTGTCTCTAGTGAGCTTGCATACTTGGGTGTAACAAACTCCAAGACCTTAACACAACTGAAACCACATTGGAGACACCATTCTGAATTTAGGACCCAACAGAGGAGCCCCAACAGCTGCCAAAAATAGAAACAAAGACCTAATCTATCAAAGACCTAAGCCATAGCTCCAAGATCCAGGAAAAGTCCTAAATGTACTAGCCTTGTTTTTTGGCTTCTATAGTTTTGCTTCTTGCTAACTGCTCTTGCTAACCAGAATGTGTCAATCAGGATGTGTGCATACATTATGTTTACTTGTACATAAAAGACAAAGGTTGGTGAGGCGCTGGGCTGCATAATTTGGGTGAGTTTTCCATGCATTTGCTGGCCAGCAATACAGATTTTCTATTTAGCTTTGCAAGTGTCCACACATTCTCCGGTAGAATTAGCTCACAACATCAGGAAGACTGAACTACTGAATCCATCGTAAACTCCTTTGTGTCTGTTGGTTGAAGCATTCCAGACATTATCTAAACTCAAATTACTCTACAAACAGAGGAGATACAGTAGCTCTAGCTTGTCTTTCCTCATCTGTGGGGGCAGGAATTTTTGTCTATTCTACTCAGTGTTTTGAACATAGCAGACATTCAAAAATTGTATGGCAAGTGCAGAAGTCATCTATGTCTTGCTACTGCCATCAGTAAGCCTCACACTATTGAAATTCTCCAGATTCCCTTCATATACTGTCATCATTCAAGACTTAGTTTGGGTTCTGATGTAAGGTCTTCCGTTACCACCCCACCTTCTCATGGGTGTTCCCATCCTAAGCCCTGGGTATTGCTATAAAAGCATCTACCCCTCAACACTGAAGTCTCTCCCGTCATGTAATTGTTACAGCCTCTGGCAGTAAAGCCCACACTTATTTCTATCATAGCAGCCAGCACAATGCCTGGCATATAAAAGGCGCTCAATAAATATTTAGCCAAATCAAATACCTTGCCCTGGTCACCTGGGAAATGGATTCCAAATTGAGAAGATGCCTCCCTAAGATTGGCCTGCAGGCATTTTCTTGATTGATCATTAATGTGAGAGGGCTCAGCCCACTGTGAGCAGTGTCAAGTCAGGGCACCTGGTGCCAGCGCCTATAAGGAAGCGAGCCGAGCAAGCTGGAAATGGGTGCAGGGAGTGTGGCCTGATTTAGGCCCATTATCTACAAGTACCTTTGCTAACGTGAGCCACCCTAACCATTCAGCTTAGTTCCTTTTACTTTCTATATACCTAGGAAATGTTCATTCTTTGTCTTTGTCCTCCCCTTCTGCACTAGAGCATAGTGGTTAAGAACATAGGCTGTGGAGCAGATCTGGGAACTGACCCTGCCTGAAGGTAGCACTATTTATTGAGCTGATTACATTAACCTCTCTGAGCCACACTTTAATCCTCCATCAAACAGGGGTATGACAGCACCTATTTCTTATGATACTGCTGAGAACTGAGAAAAAGTGTATGGAGTACTTTAGCACAGTCGCTGTCAAGGAGTAGGCACTTGGAGGTTAGGTGTTACTATTATTATGCAAAGCCATTCAGTCTTCATTGTGTCCCTACTGAGCAGGTGGCAGGTGTTGAGCTGGGGTAAATCAAGATGGAGAATATACTCCCTGGCCTACCAAGATCCCTAGGATTACTGAGAGACAGATGTGACTAAAGATAACCACAACCCAGTACCATTCCAGGGAACACAGTAAGATGCTGTCAGAGCTAAGAGGAGGACTGGGAATGCAGGCCCGAGATTCAGTATCCAGTACAGAAGGTGTGAGAAGGAGCTAAGAACAAGACCTCACCTGCAGAAGGAAGATCAAGAAATGTTGTCCTGGCCGGGTGGTGGTGGTGGTGCACGCCTTTAGTCCCAGTACTCAGGAGGCAGAGGCAAGCAGATCTCTGTGAGTTCGAGGCCAGACCAGTCTACAAGAGCTAGTTCCAGGACAACTCCGAAGCTATAGAGAAACCTTGTCTCGAAAAACCAAAGCAAAAAAAGAAAGACATACTGTCTTTAGTTTCTATTGCTGTGATCAAACACCATGACCAAAACAACTTGGGAAGGAAAGGGTTTACTTCCACTTATAACTCTCAGGCCACAGCCCATCACTGAGAAAAGTTGGGGCAGGAACTCTAGGCAGGAGCTGAAGCAGAGGCCAACCAGGAACATTCCTTACTGGATTGCTCCCTTGGCTTGCTCAGGCACTTGCTTACACCACCCAGGACTATCTGCCCAAGGGTAACACTGCCCCCAAGAGAACTGGGCTGGCCTTCTCACATCAATCATTAATTAAGAAAACACCCTACAGACTTGCCTACAAGCAATACTCATGGAGACATTTTCTCAATTCAGGGGCGCTCCCCCCCAATAACTAGCTTGTGTCAAGTTGGCATAAAACTAACCAACAGAAATGTTTCTGCTCTAATCCAGGCACTCAAGAGGCTGAAGAAAGAGACTGTGAGTTTCAGACCTGCCTGATCTACAGAGAGAGGCAAAGTAAAGAAGTGCTGCTGCGAGAGGAAGTAATCTTGGAATTCAGTCAAGAGTAGTGAACAGAGATTTGCCTGGGGGGGAAGGCAAAAGGCACAACCCCTGTAAATGCTTGAAGGCCTAAGAGAATGTGATAGGGAGTTAGGAATTTGCTACTAATCCAGCTTAGTATCCCTGAAGAAACACAAAGAAAGGAAAGTCAGCAGGCGATAAGAAAAGAGAGAGCCTTGAAGTCGTGTTAGGGGGAATGACCTTTAACAAAATGTCTACTACAGCCAAACCTATTCTCCTCATTCTTCTAACATATCTTCATTCAAATACTTAGCAAATTACTTTTGACTCTTCCATTAAAGTATAGACCCTTTGAGGTCTCACACTTTGAATGATGCTCTTCAAATCCACAGTGTCTGACATTCAAGTAGCACATACGTCTAGAAAAATGGAAGAGACGTTTTTCAAGATAACACAGCTATTCAGCAGTAGATGTGGGTCCCTAAACCAGGTCATGCAGGTCATTTGAGCAATGCATCACGGTTCTTGGAGTTACATATAGAAACAGAGTTTTTAAATAGCATTTAATGCAGTTGCCACTGAATTGGGCAATTTTTTTTTCCTTTCAGGAAATTCTTTGGACTAGGCAGGGAGATTCAAATCTCCGAAAACACTTTGTGAAAAGACTTTCCTCGGTAAGCAAGAATAGTTGTTTTGAGAAAGTTACAGCCTGGTTTGGGGTCTTGGCATTACACTACACACAATTAGATGTCATTTAGTGCTACTGCTGCCATTAAAGACACAAACATCAGTGGTGCTGAGGCAAAACAGTTCTCACTCCAAAGGAAGTAAGGGATAGTTTATTCTGAACTAAACGTGAGTGGCTATGACACAGGAAAGCAAATCTACGTTCCCCTTAATAAAATGGTCCAGTGTAGAAGAGGTTACATGAATGGTAACTGTCAAAGAACAAAAGAAAGTCACAAATAAATCCATTTGTCAAATACATTGGTGAGGATATCAGGTAGGTGAGCTCCCCACAACAGAGTGGGGAAGTACAGTCTGTATGTCTCTGAGATGGCACTTTATAATACCCATAGCTTCAACATTGGTAGTAGCTACTGCTCAGCTAAGTTGAACAGTACATTCCAAAATTTTTCCTAATAGTCACAAAGGAATTGGCTCGGATACAGAGGTTAAGAGGGCTAACAATCACCCTGAATCATTTGGCCATTGGTCTACAATATTTCCTCTGCCCCAGATCAAGCAGGAATGGCTGGAATTTTCAGCACAGATGCAGGTTTTTCAGAGAACTACACTGCAGTGTTGATTACCACCCGCTTAGGACAAAACAGCCGTAGACATCTCGAAAGTCCAAGAGGTTCCCAATGGCCAGACGCGTGAATTCACACAGGCAAGGGAGGAGCTGCTTTATAAAACTCCTTTCATGAATCACACAAGGTGTTATCTAGTTTTTTTTTAAGTCTGTCTGTGGTAAGATTCAACATGATAAATGACCATCCATCATCTCTATCATGGAGTCACATGGGAAAGTCCTTGGAAGATAATTTCATTTCCACGGTCATTCACAGATGGCTTCAAATATGTTCTGCTAGTCTTCCTAGTCTCATAGACTCCAGTTTCCTTCATTACAACTCAGTTAATCTTAGCTGTGTGACCTTGAGCAACTAGTCCAACCCTTTCTAACTTTCATTTCTTCCTATGCAAAGCAATGGGGGCTGTGTAAGGTTAGCTGCACATCCTTCAGAGGTGCCTGGAGCACTGCTGTGCAGGTTGGGGAAAGGTTCTGAGTTTGCAAGCATCTGCCTGATCTCTTCAAAGCTGCCTGTAGACCTCTCTAAAACTTGACTTGGAAAGAACTCATTCTACCACAGTGTTTAAATACCAGTATGTTTTCTTGAATTTTAAGGGCCTTTGTATTTCCCCAAACGAACACAATGTAGTAAATCCCTCATCTCAACAGGAACTTAATATGATAAAGTGTTTTATGCAGAGAAACACAACAAACAACTCATTTTTATTACTTTTTTCTGACTCATAAAACGTTGATATCATCATGAAATACAATGCTTAAAATGACAGAACCCATATATATAATAGGCACTCAGAAAGCAGTTAGCAACGCAACAAAGGAAATGGCTCACAAAGGTCAGAACCAAATTACAATTCTGTGTATTTTTTCCCTCTTAGGAAACAACAAAGGTGTGTCTTAATCCAAACAAATGCAGAGAAACAGTTTATCTCCAGTGTCACAGTTGCTAAATTTCTAAGGCTCCTCCACAAATATCATCTACCGTTTCTGATGATATTTCTGGCAAAGGTTAGCCCTGAAACATCAGTTTACTAAGGTGACACAAAGTATCAGAAAATCACCTGGGGAATTCACAAGTGCTTCCCTCTGCCTTGGCAAGATGGGGGTTGTTAGTCTCATTGGACTGGGTAACCTTTTCAGCCTCTACTTAGGCCCTGGTTCCCTCTCACTCTCACAAAGCACTGTTGTCAACTCGTTCATCTCACGTAAAAAGCTTTCTCTATCTTTATTCTTTTATTTGTGTGTGTGTGTGTGTGTGTGTGCCCGTGTGTGTGCACGCATGTGTGCCAGGTGTGTGCAGTGCACATGAAATCGGAAAGAGGGAGCATTTGTTAATCTGGAGCTGGAGTTACAGGAAGTTGTGAGCCACGTGACATGGGCACTAGGAGCTGAGTTCAAGTCTTCTGGAAGAGCAGGAATTGTTCTTAACTGCAGAGTCATCTCTCCACCTTTCTCCATCCTTCTAAATTGTACCCAACTGAAGGTTGATGAGTAGAAACATTTGAACTCAGAAGACATTAGCTTTGTCACAAATGAGTTGGTTGAGTCCCCTATTTTCTATGTAGATTTTTTCCTGATTTTTGAGGCTCCCTACTTCCAAATCCTGACTGTAAGTCTTATCTAAGAAGCCATCTGAAGGGCCAGTGAGATGGCTCAATGGGTAAAGGTGCTTGCTCTCAAGTCTGCTGACCTGAGTTTAATCCCCAAGATCCACATGGTGGAAAGAAATAACTCCCCCAAATTGTCCTGACCTACACACACACACACACACACACACACACACACACACACGTGCGTGCGCACTTGCGGCATAGCATATGTGCCCCCCAAAATAAATAAAGTTGAAAAAATTAAAAGAAGCCTATCTCTAAGCGTGGAGTGATTTGTCATGTCTTGGTTGCAGTACAATGCTGCCCTACATTTTCCGCTAGTTATTTTTATATGAAAAAAAATCCCTTCTCATCCATATTTAGTTTAAAAGGCTTATTTTCGAGAGCAGACAGTGTGTCTTCTATTTAACTTAAATCTCTTAGGACAACTCAGAGAGTGCCTGAACTTAATCAATATGTACTTAGAACTATTTGCTCAAAGCAAAGACATGCTTTCCTTCAAAGCTCTGGAGCTATGTTTTACATCGATGCGGTATGACAGGAACATGAGAGCCACAAATGTAACTTTAAATTTCTAGCCAGCCAGATGGCAGATAATGGCACTTGCTGCACAAACCTGGCAACCTGAGTTTGATTCCTGGAACCCACGTGAAGGTGAAAAGAAAGAACGGACTCTCCAAAGCTGCCCTCTGACCTCAGCACATGTGGCATGGCATGTGTGCCTGAACACTTGCACATTACAGGCACACATTCAATAAGTAATAATAGTAGATTTATAATATATTTACTCTAAATTTTCTTGTAGATTGGACCAGGAATGTTGGTAGTGTGCTCATGTAGTAGACACAAGGTTCTATGTTCAATCCCCAGCACCAAATAAATCAGGTATGACTGTACTCTGCACCACTAGGAAGGTATAAGCATCACTCAAGAGGTAGAAACCGAAGATCAGAAGTTCCATGTCATCCTTGTCTATATAGCAAGTTTGAGAACATGTTTCAAAAGAAAGGAAGGAAAGAAAGAAGGAAGAAAGGAAGAAACTAGTTGGCATGCATTTTTAAAAATAAAGAAACAAAATTTATTTTTAAGAATGCATAACTGAATATACGAATATATTATTGGGGTGGGGCGCTGGGAGTGTAGTTCAGTTGGTAGAATGCTTGGTAAGGATGCAGGTGTAGGTTGTGTAGGTTTGACCCCCAGTACCACACAAACAGAATATGGTGACACACTCTTATAACCTCAGCACATGGGATCAGAGGTTAAAGGTCATCCTCCTTCGAGGCCAGCCTGGATTACATGAGACCCTGTCTCAAAAAATATTGTCATTCAACATGTAGCCAAAATGTTAAGATATTTTACATGTTTTGATTATGTCATCGAGGTATAGTTTACTATTACAACACATCTCAATTTAAAATAGCCACATTTAAGCACTAGATGGCCACCTAATAAACAGCGCCATTCTGCAATTCTGCTTTGCAAAGAGATCACTTTATTTTCTATTCGTATCATGATGACTCTGGGTAACTTAATAAGTACTCAAGCCAACTAGAATTTATCAGATTCATTCTGGTAAGGTAGATTTGTAAATCACTAGCTACTAATGCAGGTGATCGGTGCTGTATGCATGCACAGAAGAAAACCTGTCGGCTGGCTGAAAGGCGCGGAGCACGGGGAACAAGAGTCAAAGATTGCCTGAAGTAAAGTGTGACTTCAGAAGAAAGTGACAAGAAAGAAAAGCAGCCAGCTGTTGGCAGATGGGAGTTGCAAGTTTCCAAACGTTAGGGATCAAAGAGAGAGGCCTCATAGGGTGCCGCCCCAAAGAGCATCCCAGTGTGTGGGGACAGAGGCGGGAAGGGGAACCGGCGGTTGAGGATTGGTTGGGAGCAAGCAAGAGTGGTGGGGACGGAAGACGGACGGGAGCGGGAGCCGGCTAGGGCAAGCAAACCCGCGAACCAAGAGAGAGTGGCCTCTGGGTGCCAGGACTCTACTTGGGGACCGACTTGACTTGCAAGGGAAGGCCGGCGGCTGACCCAACCCGCACCGCACCCCCGGACGCCCTCTCACGCTGGCTAGCGCTCGGAATTCAGCCCCGCCACTCCCGGGTCTCAGAGTCCTGGGAACTTGCTAGTTCACTTCTGGCCTCCTCGAGCCCATCTTCAGTAAAACAGCACCTACAACTTTAAAAGAGGCTGCCTGCTGAAAATGAGTCCATGGAAACGGTTGCCAGGGCCCGTAAACTACTACTCCCAGAAGTCATTTGGGACACTTTGGTAACAAGCAATTGGCCAATGATGTACTGTTTCCTGTGTCGTGAAACCTTTTGGGCTCTTTCTTGAGTTTACCTTTGACTTCGGTCAGAATTGTTCCGGGTTTCTTTCTCCCACAAGATGGCAGCGTCTGAAGACGAGTTACTGCTGCCGCGGCTTCCGGAGCTCTTCGAAACCAGCAAGAAACTTCTGGAGGAAGTGGAAGTGGCGACTGAACCCTCCGGCTCCCGGACAATCCAGGATAAGGTGTCCAAAGGACTGGACCTCCTTGCGAAGGCTTCTGGAATGTTATCGGAACTTGATTTGTTCAGGTATGGGGGACAGGGTAGTAACCGCAAAGCATGATTGGTTAGCAAGGGTGGAGCCATTGCGCCTGGGTGGAAAGGACCTTTAAGGCTAAACTCGCGTGGTTCTTGCTTGCTCACTCTGTGTGCATTCTTTTCATTGTCCACATCTCTTCTGAGATGGTTAATATCCCAGGACAATGCTCCCCAGTGTACGGCTGACTGCCTCGGCCTTGGGTATGCAAACTCAGCCACTTTCTTTTAATCTGGCCAATGCTGTCTTCGCAACACTCTCTGCTAACTCTGTTCTTCCCCAGAAGCAAGAGCCACAGTTTAATGCTCAGCCAGGCTTCACGGCCTCCTCCTTGCTCTTTCCAGCCGAAATGAAGATTTGGAAGAGATTGCTTCCACCGACCTGAAGTACCTGATGGTGCCAGCGTTGCAAGGAGCTCTCACCATGAAACAAGTCAACCCCAGCAAGCGTCTAGATCATTTGCAGCGGGCTCGAGAACACTTCATAAATTTCTTAACTCAGTGTCATTGCTATCATGTGGCAGAGTTTCAACTACCCCAAACCAAGAATAACTCAGCTGAAAATAACACTGCTAGCTCCTCCATGACCTATCCAAATCTCGTTGCTATGGCATCTCAAAGACAGGCTAAAATAGAGAGGTGGGTCAATGGCTGTAATTTGAGGGCTGCAGTGCTGTTGGGGGTGCATGTGTTTGTGTGTGCACGTGTGGACTACAGAATAGTGTATGCCATTCTCGTGGTTCCTTATTGAACATAGGCCATGGTAAAAGCAAACTTTCCAGAGTCTTGAGAAGCCTCTGCCATTGTTGAGGGGGTTGTACCAAAACTACGGGATTTCCACACACCCCCAACACACACCTTATAGTTGCCGATAGTAGCAATTTTTACTGTCCTGACCATCGGGATTAGCAAAGTATATCCTGACTTTTTCTATGTCAGCACATAATGCTGTCTGTATGGGCTAGATGTCGCAGATGTAGAAAGTATTCTGTTCTATTTATTGAGCAGTTCTCTTCAGGAGTACAAGCTGAGATGTGTAATGTCCTTAATTAATTATAGTCCTGGTACAGCATCATGTAACCTTGATATTGTTTATTCTTAGTTTAAAAAAATGAATGCTCAGTGTCTAAGAACAAAGTTAAGCACTGGGGATGCAACCTGTTTGGGTGTTTGTATGAATGTGGGTGGTTATTGTGCTCTGGTGTGGGCAAGTGGTATAGAAACAGAATGCGAGTATAAGATGGTACAAGGAGAAATGCATGGGCACTCTGAAGAAAGCAGTCCAGGGAACAAGGGAGAAAAGCAGGCTCCCAGGAAAGGGGATTTCTGTTCTAAGGTGGAAATATTAGCCCAAAGAAGGAGAGAGGAGGGGTTAGCCCAACGAAGTAACGGTGCCAGTAAAGCCACAAAGGCATTAAATAAATAATAATACTGGAGTGCGGTTGTGTGGGAAGAGGAAAAAGTGTCCCCCCCACCAAGCAGCAAAATAAGGCTAGAGCAAAATGGTGGTGGAGAGTGGACAGAACTAATGGTGAAGAATGTTGTAGGGCTCACATCAGAGAGAGCTTGGGATGTGATGGGGAAGGAGCAAGCTTGAGAGGGTGTTTGAGTCCTGGCTCCATCATTAGTTACACCGGGATTTGGGGCAAATCACTTCATTTCCCCAGGTTTAAAATTGAGATAATAAGTACCCTTTCATAGACTATTTTATGGAGGACTAACAGACATACATATGAAGCTCTTAGTGCAGCTCAGTAGTGGCACAGTAGGCATTCAAGGTCGGGTGTAGTTATATATCTGTGCTTAAAAGGAAGATCACAGAATCGGAGGTCTGTGTTTGAGTTTCAGCTTTCCTTATGGGTCATTGGACTTTGGGGTAAGTTATTTAGCCTAGCTAAGCCTCAGGTTCAGTCCTATGTGAAATTAAATAACAATGGTCCCAATTTAATATGGTGAAGAAGCAGAAATTGGCCCAGCACCCATGAGTAAACATACAGCAAAGTTGGGTTATAAATAAAAAATAAAAGGACAAGGAGTTGGGGGGGGAGTTAGAGTGAATCTGGGAGGAGTTTGGGGTGGATATGATCAAAACACAGAGCATGTGTGTATGAAATTCTGAAATATTTCATAAAAATATATTTAAGTTATAAAGTAAATCAGGATGGGAAGAGCGTATAATCAGTACTGTGGCATATTGAGTTTGAGGTACCTACAAGTCATCTCCATAGAGATGTCCGACAGAATGAAGCTCAGAGAGGTCAGGCTTGGACTTTAGAAGGTTGAGAATTAGGTTATTTAACAAGTAGTTATGAAGCCCTTCATGAATGCCGGGAACTGTTCTAGATGTTAGAAAACCAGCCAAAGTCAGCGCAGTTGTGAAGCTTTGATTGTGGTAGACACAGACAGTGAGTTGGTAAATACACTCAGCCTAGCACCCAAAAGGCACCAGTGTTGATTCATGGCACATGTGCACACGGAAACATGCAGAAAACAGAGAAGAGGAGAATTGGAATGTCTCCAGTTCAGGTGCTAAGGGTATGAAGAGTAATGAAATGAAGGTAGGGAACAGTTAAGTCACAGTGAATGATTTTTCAAAACCATGGGCCAGACTGAGACAAAATGGATTCCGGGAACCCTCTCTCTGACATTGTGGACTGGCCACCCATAGGCATAGATCAGAAGCTAAGGCAGTGATGTTTGTGTCCCGATAATTACCCCCAGAAAAGCCAAAAGAGATCAAGAGAGGTAAGGGAGTGACAAGAACTGGCTGGAGGACTGAGGCAAATGTTCAGAACACAATGGCCTGGGAGATGAAAGATATCTAAAAATAGAAACTGTAGACTTACTGAATGTGAAAGCAATACTACTCATTGTTGAAAATTTTGCAAAACATTTTTAAATCAAAAATAAGCCTTAATCTTAGCATTCATAGATGTCATTGTTAACTCTCTGCTGTATTTTCATTCAGATATATAGTTATTTTAGTTAATAAATTATGGACAATACTGTAAATGCAGCTTTTTATCCTGTTTTTAAAACATTAATATTGTGAGCATTTCCCCTGTCATTTGAAACCATATTTGATGGTTTTGTAATCTTCCATTCTATAGTTGTACCATAATCACTTAAACTATTACTGTCAAGTATTTAGATCCTGTTTTTGTTTCGTTAGCTTGCATTTGGGCGTATGGTTTTGTTTGTTGTTTGTTTTGGTTTTGATGTGTGTGTGTGATTCTAAGTAATGCTATGAAGACTCTTGACGTGTGGCAACAATATTGCCCTCCACAAGAACGAAGTCTTAAAGTATTTCCCATTTCACAAGTCCTAGAAAGTTCAATTAGTCAAATAGAAAAAGGTATCCAGCTTTGATTTACATTCCTTTGGCCTGTAATCTTGATCTTTGAACATTTAAAAAAAAAACTGTGTGACTAGTGAGTTGTCAACGCTGCATTTATACTAATGTTCCTGGACTCATGTAAGTATCCTCTATCTCTTCTAACCATGGTTCTAACACCATTCATGGGTAATTCCACATGTGCTGGCTTTTCCTATTTCTTTCTTCTCCTTTTCTGCTGTGGTGCTAGGGATTGATTCCAGGGCCTCATGCATACTAGGGAAGCACTCTACATGTCCAGCTCAAAGCCTGCTTTTCACTCCAAGTGTGCCCACATACCCGGCCGCCTCTATTTCAGTAAGTACACTACCATTCACTTGGATGTGTGAGCAGGAAACCTAGAAGGTAGCTTCAAGACCTACCTTTTTCTGAATTTTGTCATCTAGTCCATCAGCAAGGCCTGTCACTTCTAGCAATGGAAGGTGTCTTTTCCTGTTGTCTTCCATCTCTGCTAGCACACTTTTGTCTAAGCCCCCAGTACCTCCCATGCTTAGGTAGCCAAGGCCCTGTGTAATCTGGTATCTGTTTCTCCAGTCTCATCACATGTGATTCTTCACTTTTCACTGGACCCTAGCTACATTGACTGCCATCCAGGTCTTTGAACAGACCGGCGCCTTCTGTCTTTGTACGTGCTATTCTTTTTATATTAACTATTCTTCATATGGCCAATTCTTTGTTGTTTAGGTCTCAGCTTGAATGTTGTTCTTTAGCGATCCCTTTCCACACCAGTCTCTTTAAGTAGTTAGCATCTATCATTTTCTCTTCCCTCCACATTTGTTTGCTTCGTGGCATGTAGCTCACATGCAGTTATGTCATGTGTCCATCTTCTCAGGTTTGTCTCTCCCCTACTAGAATGTGTGCTCCCTCGGAGTAGGAGCCATTTTTCTTGTTCACTGTGGCATGCCTAGCACAGGGCCTGGCATGTACCAAGCCCTTCACCAATGTTTCCTGTTGACCAATAGGAGAAAGAACATGAGCCTGTCCCAAACAGAAGTAGACTGCAGTGTGCACGGGAAATAGCTAGCGCTCTGGTTTGGGCTGAAGACTAGCGTGAGCAGAGGTCTGCATGAAGGACTGTGCATTGAATACTGAAAGGAAACAGTTGGGCCACACGTCACCAGTAGGTCGGCTGAAATGAAGCGATAAAAGGGAAGTTAGAGCTATCACAGACACTGCTTTTGTAAGAAGCATTTATATGACTAGAAAACTTACCCAGGGCAAATTTTGGTAGCTAAATGGTAGAGTGCTTTCCTTGAATACTCGAGGGCCTGGGCTCAATCTCCCATATGGCAAACAAACAAAACCCCAAATTATTCAGACTCTTCCTTTCTGTAACTCCTTCTGCCCATGACTCTAGATGCTGAGACTGTCCTAAATAAAACACCAAAATGGCATATCTTCTCTCATATCTGCTTCCCTGTGCATATTCTCTCAATCATCTTTCAGGACTAAGTATGAGTGTGGTTGAGTAACAGCCCCTCCCTTCTTTTAACAGAAATGAAAGAAGCTGGGTAAGTAATCAGACTATAAGACTTAGTGGATTTAGGTTCGTAAGTGACAACTAGATGGCCTCTTCTCTAGACAAATGGAAATAGCGACTAAAACTTAGGAGTCTGTGTTGTGACTGATGCAAAAAAAATGTAGGCACTCTCTACTTTGGTGAGTATAGATGTGTTTTCCAAGGAAAAACATGTAGGAAAAAAAAAGTTAAGAATTAAGTGTTGGGGGCAAGCTAGGGGAGAAAAAGAAGGAAATAACTATCAGAAGAGATGCAACAAAGTACCAATAGAAGAATTTACAGAGGCAAAATGTTATAACAGTTCTAAGGTCTCTCCTTACATACCCGCCTACACACCCACAACCACACACACCCCTACCTACCTTAACACATACTTTAATTCCTAGTCATGCTGTTTAGCATAGTATAATTATTTCAGTCTCTAGACTTGGAACTTCTTAAGGTCAGAGGCCTTGACTAGTAGTGTATTAGTATTCTAACTGTATTGTATCTCATGATGCCCAGCCCAGGAGTTTGATTATAGTTGAAGCTTGGGGTACCTGGAGAGAGAGAGTAGTATTCCAAAAGATGGAAGCAATATAGCATTGTGAAAACTGATTCTTTGGAATCAGACCATCTTGGTGTAACTAAATTCTACTGCTTAAGAGATGGGGCATTATCTGCTCCCATTCCCTCCCCAGGCTGTTTTCTTATCTACTAGTATTGTTTGTATTGCTATTTACAAAGAATTTTCTTGAACATTTTTCCATTTGATTCTCTCACAACCCCATGAAGTAGATCCACGTTATACAGTTATGAGGATGTGCTTTTCAAATTGCTTTGACCAAAATTACATAACTAGTAAAGTGGTCAGGCTAGAAGTGAAACTCGGGTTTTCAAATTTCCAGTTCTAGTGCTGTTCCTTCTCAAGCATAGAAGAGTAGTCACTGGAAAGGGAAGGAAGGAAGGAGGTTGCAGAAAGGCAATTTTAAGATGGGAAGAAAACAGGGTGAAAATGCATAGCCATGAATAAGGAAGGCGGGTAACTAACAGTGAGTCCTGAAAGAAGTGGATCAGGACAAGATGGCTAGGAAACCAGGGTGAAAGGAAAGATGAGGACTGGAGGAAGGGTGAAGCAGAAATTTGAAGATAGAGGGGAAATAAATGAGTGTTATAACTGGCTGGCCACCAGGCAAGCATGATGCTGGTATGGAAACTGCAGAAGGTAATCATGTCTGATAGCAGACATTTGTGGTACCCCATTTGCCACAGATTTATAATTCCTTAGCACTGTAACTGCTTGGAAAGAGCACAAGGAAGCGCCCAAATCAGGGTGGTTATAGGTCTAAGGGATTCTAAGATAATAGTTGGTCCACCCTGGGGAGCCTAGAACACTGATGTAGTCTAGGAGAGTGGTTTTCAGTCTGTCCTTCAGAGCCTTAGAGTTCTACCAGTGAGTTATGTTGGGAGCCTTCCTCTAATTTTTTTCAAGGCACATTTTTATTTGTATATTACTTACTAGGGTCCTATTCAAATTCTCATTTGAAGAAAGTTCCTTATCTAAGAGAAAAGTTTTGGTATGTTATTGTTTGTGTGTTTGTTGTTTTTAAGCCACTAGCCTAAAAGAACAGGTGCTGAAGAGCCAGGAGTCTAAAGGATGGGAAAGAGCTAAGTCACAGAAGCAAGGAACAGACCAGAGTGCATGTGCTGCATGACCATGGAGAAGGAGAAAAGCCAAACAACTTTATTTAAAGGACCACTAGACTTACTCAGAATTCAACCTGGAGTGAAGACCTCCTAGGACCCTTATATGTTGTTTTCCTGACATAGGCACCTCCATGGAAGAGGATGAGTAGCTGTTTGTGGAACCAAGTAAACAATCTTGAGTAATTTTAGTAGTAGCGTTCCTGAGCTAGGAATTGGCCTTTGTATCGTTTTACCCAGAAGGCTACATATGGTGATACTGTAGCATACAAGATGCTTTCTTGTTGGGTCAAAGAAGAGCCTAAAAGGTTTTATAACAGTGTCTACAGTGCAGTGGTCCTTGGCTTTGGGATCAAAGCTCTTCTTGACAAAATAAGATGGAAAAGGAGAGTAAGGGGGTGAGGAAATGAGAGAAGAGGAAGACATGTATGCAGAGGAAGGGAAGAAGAGAATGCATCCGAGTAGAGTTCTGTATAAACTTTGAGGAGTTCAAGGACCACCCCCCTCACCTTAAACTCTCTGTCAACTTGAAGCTAAGACCTTGTCTAGGTACCCCCAAAGAAGAGCTTCCTATTCTGGAAGTGAGGAGTGGCGGTTCCAGGCAGAGGGATTTTGATAGACTTCTCCTGGAAACCATGGCATTTTTACTTGGTTCTTGTGTGTTGCAAGCCTTCGCATCCAACACATCAGTAACTATTGCCTGTTTCTTATTTTAATGCATCCATCTCTTGCCACCTGCGCTGCTGTCTCCCTAAAGTTGTGCTGGTACCTTACTTCCTTTCTCCCGCTTTCTGTCTATTCTAGACACTCCTTCTCCATGCGCATTTGCTTTTTCCTTACTCTTCTAGGTATCAGGATCACTTTGAAGCTGCCTTCTTTTCTTGATGGCTTTGCTCAGGCCACCTCTTTGAAAGGGTCGCTTCTGTTCACTTTGGGTATACTAGCATGCCTGCTTCCATACTGTTTTGCTCTCCTCACCTTGCTTCTTACTGCTCCATAGCGTGTAGCCTCGTCCAGCTTGTCATCTGTTCCCTTGGATCTGCATTCCTCCACTAGATTGAAAGCTGCTTGAAAGCAGGGGCCTTCTATTACGAACTGTTTCCGGCACTAGAAGTGCTCACCACACTCTGGAGATAATTGACAGATGAATGCTAGATGAGGTACTAGAATGCATCCTAGAAAGTGGCAGTCAAGTCATTGATTCTTAAAATTAGGTAGAGACGAGTCAGAAGATCTACCTCAGGAATGTTTTGCATGAAAGACAAAAGATGACCGGCCAGCTTTTCCACAGTTTCATAAGAAGGCCTGCATCAGTGGCAGGTAAGCAGTGACCTCTAAGGTTTTGGCTTCCCTCGAAGGTTCATCTTCGAAGTGGAGGACTTACAGGGAGCACTCTGGCGCTGAGCATCCAGCAGAGCGAGGAGTGATATGGCCGAATGACTAGAGCATCTCATTCTGAAAGATAATGATAGGGCTTACTGAAATCACGATGTGCCTAGGCTCTTTCCTGCTTTGTAATCTGGGGATTGGCTCTGGATTATAGAATCTATTCCTAGATCGTAGACTATTTCCAAGGTAGGAATTAGCACACATACTGCCTGGACATCTGCAAAAGCAGAACTTACTGTAGCCTTCTTTCGAGGAAATCTGTATTTTTAAGTTCATGGGTAATGCTTTTCTGTGGAACAGATACAAGCAGAAGAAGGAGGTGGAGCATAGGTTGTCTGCACTGAAATCTGCTGTGGAAAGTGGTCAAGCAGATGATGAGCGTGTTCGTGAATATCACCTCCTTCACCTTCGGAGGTGGATTGGTATCAGCTTAGAAGAAATTGAAAGCATTGACCAGGAAATAAAGATCCTGAAAGAAAAAGACTCTCCAAGAGAGGTAAGCCTTGTCTTTACCCACACAGCCATGGAAAGCTGCCACCAGAAGTTCGAACATTCTGCAGGAGTGAAAGCAAATGAAAGTCCTTAGCTGGATGTAGTGATGCACACTTAGAATCCCAGGTACTCGGGAGACTGAGGCAGAAGGATCACAAGTCTGAGGTCTGTCTGAGCTACACAGTGAGTTCAAATCCAAAGGAGTGACTTGAGATACAAAACAAAAGATCTCACAACAAAAATTATAAAACACTGGAAAAGTAGCTCAGTGATGGAGAACTTGTCCAGCATGGACAGAGCCCTCATTTTATTCCTCAGCCCTGCAAACACTAAATCTTTCTTGGTCTTCGTAAAAACATTGTTGACATTAGGATAAGTGGAGAAAGGCTGGTGGTTTACCAGGGTAGCTTTCTGATTCCTTATGGCAGCCGTCCCTGGTACTCTCTAATCTAAGGCACTTAATT
Organism: Ondatra zibethicus; assembly: GCA_004026605.1. Lineage (NCBI taxonomy): Eukaryota > Metazoa > Chordata > Mammalia > Rodentia > Cricetidae > Ondatra > Ondatra zibethicus. The sequence continues at coordinate 50,570 of PVIU01007264.1, read as the reverse complement.
GTAACTGGATGGTAGCAAGGAAGTACTTTTCCTTAAAATTTGAACTGGTTTTGACTGTGGAAAGAAGGCCTAAGGAGGGTGGGGGCCGTTATAATCTACTTAATTATTGTAGAGAAGGGAAAAGACCAGCATTAGAGTAAGTGGAGGAGTAGAGGAGGAGAGAGAAACCAGGAAGTTGAAACAAAGGAGTGGGGAATGTGTTTCGGTCGGGGAAAGACTTAGAACTTAGCCTTACACAGCTGCACACTCAGACCAGTTGCACACTCGTAGACTAGGTGATCATCCAGGTAGGAGCCACTGCAGCAGGGCCATCTTCATGCGCAGAATGCCCAGAGGACTACTTTAAGCAGTCTTGTGGAAGAGCTTTAGAGTAACTTTGGCCATGCTCACCGTCCTGGAGCTGCTTTAAGAGTATATGCTCAGTGGCCACTTGCTCTTTAGTGCAGGATGCAGCATGAGCTGACTTGATCAGCCGCCACAGTAGTTGATCCGGGTCCTCGGCACAGCAGCTTTTCAGTTTGCCTTGTCCTAGTGAGCCTGGGTGCTCTCACCTGAGGAAAACACCAGCCTGCTCCTTCACATTGGATTTTCTAGCATTTCAAGGTTAAGGTTCTTCTGAGTCCTTCCCTGTCCCTGCCTTGCTGGGTTAATGTATTTTGGTTGTCTGGGTTTTTTTAACCACCTCTCATGTGGTATTGAGTTGGGTTCTGGAAGCAATACATGAAAGCCAAATGAGCACCTTCTACTTAACCAGACTTTTCCTTTTTTTCTTTAGTTTTTTTTTTTTTTTTTTAGTTTTGCGAGGCAGGGTTTCTCTGTGTAACAGCCCTGGCTATCCTGGAACTTGCTCTGTAAACCAGTCTGGCCTCAAACTCAAAGATCTGCCTGCCTCTGCCTCCCGAGTGCCGGGATTAAAGGCATGCGCCACCACTGCCTGGCTACTTATATATACTTTGTTCCAGCATGTCTGTATACCTTTATATAAAAACCACTGGTCTGCCCTTCCTCCCTTTACAGACAGGAATCAATCTCTAAAATACCCTAGAGGGTCTCAAAAATTAACAGCATAATTACATTTGAAAAGGCTTTTGGAAGAAAGGTCTTAATTCTTTTCCACAGAAGGTCAGGCTGAAGGAACACAGTTCAAGGGGTATATGTGGAACACGGCAGTAGGCTTTAGAATTTCCTTCTTTGGATGGGCCTATTTTGAGACCAAATGGTTTTTTCCTTGTGGTAAGAAGTTTCCTGAGAGGACTTGCTCTCTCTCATTTTGGCAAAATACATAATACCCCTTAAGACTGATAAATAAAAGGAGCCATCAAGATGGTTGATAACCTGAGTCTGTCTCCAAAAGCCACATGATGGAAAGGAAGAACTGGCTCCTGTAAACCATCCTCTGACATTCACGCCGAACTCTTCCCCCACAAGAAAAAAAAATTCGTAGAAACCAAAGGCACATAATAGAAAGGTGTAAACATAAGTCACAAAACAATCCCACACCAGTTTGGAATTATGATTAATAAAAGGGTTATTTATTTAAGGGGAAAACTTAGAGATCACTGTCCTAGACAACAGCCCTCTGTGCGACCAGGAACAGAGTCTAGTAGCCAGAAGCAGAGCCAGAAGCGAGAGAGACAGAGAGAGAGAGTGCGAGAGAGAGTGCGCAGGGCTACCGCTGCTTTTTAAAGCAGAAGAGACCACGCCCAAGTGAACTGGTATCTTAAAGGCTATTGGCTGAAGAAGCGGAAGGAGCTCCCGCAGCAAAAATGGAGTGAGTTTTGAGCGCAGAGCTTTTTCAGCACCAAAAGACTTGAAAGCCTATGTGATAAAATGGGTAAAATGGCAAATACACCTCTAAAATTAATTTTCTTCTTAGGAATCAACTTCTCACTCATCTCTTCCAGAGAAGCCTCCAATGAAACCCTTCATACTCACGCGGAACAAGGCCCAAGCCAAGTAGGTAGTGCTGCAGACTGCCCTGCCTTCGCAGCCCAGTTTTGAGGGTTCCATGCAATGCTCGGGTAAAATACAAAACAGATGTGAGTTTTTTGTTTTGGGTTTTGTTTTTTTTTATTTTGCAAAGTCATGGCTTCAGCTGTGAATGGTGCTCTTTTGGCCAAGAGCCTAAAGTTTTCCTGATACTTTCTCCATGGCTGGCCTCAGAAATTCCCTTAACATCAGGTTTTTTAAAAGCCACTGTAACACAGAAAGAAAGCAGTCAGTCGAATGCAGAACCGCACGCTTTCCATGGTTTTTCCTATTATTGACACTCTTTCTGCCTTCGTGAGCAGCTCTCAGAAGGACATATCTGCCTGCCTATGATTTAATTCTGCGTTATTGACGCTGTTCCACAGGGCTGCAGGAAAGTATTCTCTTTCCACGTTTCAGAACCGCCCCTGTCAATTGCTAATTGACAGTGTCATTATGGAGTGCTGGCCCTTGCCATCACTTACTGGGAGATGTCCCTGGGCTATCTACCCTCTCGACCTCATGAATGCTCTTGACCTTAGTGATTCCTTATGGATGCCCCCTTTTCTTCATGGCTGGAGGAGATTGTACAGGTCCTCAAAAGATTGCCATGTAGGGGAATGAGAAGGACATAAGCACCCATCTCGCCATTAAAGAAGAAAGAGGCTGTTTGATATTACTCTGTTTGTTTCATTCTCTAAATGGAGTGTGGTTTTTGCAGAGTATTTGGAGCTGGTTATCCAAGCCTGGCAACCATGACGGTGAGTGACTGGTATGACCAGCATCAGAAATACGGAGCATTACCAGATCGGGGGATAGCCAAGCCAACATCAGGTATGGAGTGGGGGAAGGAAGATGATTGTACTGCTGGTTCTTCACAATTAGAACCTGAGCAGAGTTAGTCTAAGTGGAGAGTCTAGGCCATGTCATTTCGCCATTGAAACAAATCGCAGATGATTCTCAACAGTGCCATCTTCCGATCTCCAGTTCTGACATGAGAACAGCAGCCAGATAGCAAAATCAAAGCCCACTTGTGGTAATGACAGAGCAGATGGTATCATGCTGGTCCCTGGGCAATCAAAACTTACAAACTGAACAAAATATTTTTAAAAGGACAATTCCTTACATGTATTTGGAAAGTGACCAGAAGCATGCATAAACTGGAGGGTAGGCCACACTTGGAAGGAATGAAGGGAACTTAAAATGCCTTGAAAGCAGGAGTTCTGATATTCTGTGTTCTTGCTGTCCAGTTTGGTAGTTAGATCATAGTAAGTATTCAGAGGATTCTTTGAGAGGGAAAGATGGGCAAAGGTAAGAGCAATGTGTGTGTGTGTATTATGTAGCAGGAAAAATGTCGCAAACAGTACACTTTCTGCCACTTAACAGGTGAGACATTGTCCACCCTCTGAGCCTTAGTTTCCTTGTGTCCTTGACTCTCTTAATTTTGTTAAGGAAGTATTCTTATCTCCATGGAGATAGTGGTCTGTAAGAAGTGACTTAGCCTGCCTTAAGTATTACAGTGGCCAAGCTAGGATTTAAATTCAAGCCTTCAACTTTCCAGTGATAGTGCTCTTTCCAGTAACGCAAGCATACACACGTATGTGTGCACGTGCGCACACACACACACACAAACAGTGGCCATTTGAAAGGTGTTCTGTTTGGCTTTTTTTTTAAAAAGCTTTTCACCTCTGGGTATGCTGTACTTTCATGACATAGCATAACTAAAACTCAGATAGAAATTTGTAGACTTACTGACTGAGGAATGAGAACACTGAGTTAAGGTGACCATAGCAACTGCAAAGTGATGAAAGATGTTCTAAAAAGAAGAGACCCACACAGGGGGAGCCCTAATTAACTGGAGAATTTAACTGTTAGCAATGCAACAGGGATAAACAGACATGTTGGTTCCAAACAGTTTCATGGTCTTCTAAAATTAAAAGTTACTATTCTCTAGAGGACAGAAATTCCAAATCTCTGTAATCCAGATGCTCTTCAACTTACCACAGGGTTACATCTTGATTAACCCGTGATATCTTGAAACTATCCTGTCAAAAATAGCTTTAAGAGCTAGAGAGGTGAATCGACAGGTAATGCTGCTGCCACAGAACCGTGAGAACTGGAAGTCAGATGCCTCACACCCATGGGAATTCTACATGGATATGCTGGTCTGTAATCTCAGCATTCCATGAGGCACAGGCTAAATCCCCAGAACAAGCTAGTCAACTAGACTAGCTGAAACAGTGAGCTCTGGGCTCAAATGAAGGACCTTACTCCAGTATATGAGGTGGGGCAGCACCATCAACCTTTGGCCTGTACATGCACATGTGTGCATATACTCCACACACATGTAAAAAATGCCTTTGATACATTTAGCCCACTGAACATTGCAGCTTAGCAGTATAGCACTATGGAGCAGGCTTTAAACTATTTCCACTTACAACACCTTTTTACCTGGGAAGTTTTATGGGTCTATATGTATATATACATATATACAAGGTAGACTTGTGCCATTGAGACGGTCCCGCGGGTAAAGGTGCATGCTGACAACCTGACTTTCATCCCTGGGACCCATAGTGGAGAGCGAATCAGTTCACATGGTGTGGTATGTGTACTCTCATAAACATACACAGGCAGCTGATTAATGAACTGTTTATTTTTAAAGACATTTTTTAGTTATGTGTGTCTGCATGGGGATGTGTGCTTTCCATGCAGGCTTGAGGACCTGAGTTGAGCCCCTAAAACACAGGTTTTTCAAAAAGCCCAGTGTGATGGTGAATGCTCTGTCCTTCCAGAGCTGGGGAGGCAAAGACAGGAGGAGCTCCGAAGCTCACTGGTGAGTCAGGCTAGCCAAATTGGTGAATTCCGTGGTCATTGAGAGACTTTTCTTTGAAACATCTAAGGTAGAGTAATTCAGGAAGATACTTGGTGTCAACCTCTGGTCTCTGTGCCCAGGCACACATACTCCCCACACGGGAAATTTTGAAAGCATGCAGAAATAAAGCACACAGAGAGCAAAGACAGGAATTCTTGTTAATCTCCCACTAGAAACAACAGGAGCCAGAGACAGCATCTTAAAGTGCCGGGGGAAGATGGGAAATTGTAACCCTAGTAAATGAAGTGAGGACATGCTCCAAGGTGTGGTCGAGATGAAGGTGTTTCTTGTCACTGTGCGGGAGAGCACAGCCGTCTGGAGGGAGTCCGGAGCAGGGAGAGCAGTGGTTGACTGAACATGGCCAGCAGACTGGACCAGACAAGAGAGGAGAAAGAGACCTTCACGGTTCATACCACAACACACACACACATACACACAGTAAGACAAGCCATAGACTAATACAAAGTATTTTAAAAGATAGATCTGCTAAGGGACTGTTATCCAAAGTATTCTCTTAAGAGTCAATATTAAGAAAATGAACAGCCAGAAAAAAAAATGACCCTAAAAGATCTTAATTAGATGCTTCACTAAAGAAGAGCTGCAGATGCTCCATACCACGGCATTTAAATAAGTTAAAAGAGTTGGCCAGCACTCATCTATTGGAATGGCCAAATCCAGAACACCCGAAGTGTAAATAAAACAAACCTTCAAATGAGAAATCAAGGATCAATGATCTTAGCACAGCTGCCTACTATTAATAGAAAATTGTGTATTTTAGAATACAAAAATTTAAATACTACCAAAAATGAAAAAACACTACAACCATGTACTATATTAACAGCAGCTACAGTGATATTAGATGAAGCCAATTTCAAGAGAACAGGATAATTTAAAAGATCATTTGAGACTGATAAAAGAAAGGGACAGTTGCCCAGGAAGACACCTGAACTGTAACTGTAAGTGCCTGTTAACAAGCTTCAGATATGGGAGGACAAAAGCAATTAAATGAAGAAAGAGACAAACCTACAGTCATAATTGAGGTTCTGCTTTGAATTCCACACGTTGAAAGCATGATCCCCAGTGCAGCAGGTAGGGCTTTGGGTAGCGAATGAATCCCGGGGTCTTTGACTTCACCAGTGGACTAATCTATTGGTAGGTTCATAATTTGGGGGTGGGGGCCTTGTCAAAGGGGGTAGCTCCTTGAGGGCCCCTTCGTTCATGTTCCTGCTCCATTTCCTGGCTGCAATGAAGCAAATAGCTTTGCTGCAACACATGCTCCTCACCATGATATTCAACCTCACCTTGGATCCAAAGTTACGGGGACAACTTAGGAAGAATTGGAACAATGAGTCAAAAGAAAACTGCTCCAGTTGTTTTATTTTCAGCTATATTGTCAGTAGTGGGAAGCCGACCTACACAATTGAAAATATTAATGCCTTTTTAGTAATTTATAGAATTATGTTTACTAGTAAGGCTCTGGAAAAATTTAATCGACACTGTCAGTCATCATACACTATTTGGCATTTATAGAACTATGTCCAACAACAGCAAAAGAATCATTTTCAAATACACATGACACATTCAACATATAGGCCATCATAATTTTCAACTGATTTCCAGAATCGAAATCACAGTGAATGTGTCCTTAGACTATAACATACCTGGGGAGTCCCCCAAATATCTAGGAATTAACATGCCTTTAAGTAACCCGTGAGTCAAAGGAAAATTACGCTGGAAGAGCGCCAGAACTTGAGGAATACAATGGAAGCTGTGCTCAGAGGGGAATAAGGATGTTGTTGAAAATGCAATGCTGGGGAGGAAAGACAATGAAACCAGCGACCTGAGATCCTACTTCAGTAAGATGGGAGCAAAGAAAATAAGAAGTAACCTCAAATGAAGGAAACAGGAAAGATGGAAGGTCTAAGAGAGTTAGTTGATGGTGGTTCCACAGAAGTTGAATACAGGCATACTACTCTGACCCCATGGTTTCACTTCTTAGTATGGACTAGTTGTTCTCAACCTTCCTAATGCTGCGACCCTTTAATACAGTTCCCCTTTAATACAGTTTCTCATGTTGTGGTGACCCCCAATCATTCAGTTACTTTGTTATTGCTTCATAGCTGCATTTTGCTGCTATGACTATTGGAGATGCAGGATATCTGATAGGTGATTCCAAGGAGGTTGCGACCCACAGGTTGAGAACCACTGGTATACACCCAAGGGGAAGAGACAATGTGCCCATAAAGCAACTATGAAGCCATAGCATCATTGTTTTTAATAGCCCAGTGTGGATACAGTATGCCTGACTGCCCATACATACCAGAATGGATAAACACGTTTTGGAGGATTCATATGATGAGCTGCTGTGTTAACTAACTGGAGTTCTTCACTTGCAAATAATAAGTGTAGCTGACGCACACCTAATTGTGTGTGAAAAGGCCAAATACAAAAGCATGTATACAGTGTGATTTCATTCACATAATGTTCAAAACAGGAGAAACATGTATGTGCTGATTAAAAGCCAGTATAGTATTTGCCTTTAGTTTGGGATCAGAAATGCAGTTGGACCTGACGGGGCTTCTGCAAAGTTAGTATTTCATATTTCTGTCTTGTTAAGTATGTGACAATTCACTGAGCTGCCTTCACATTGTCTTTTACTTTTTTACATATGTTTATACTTAAAATGTGAAATAAACTTGAACGATACTTACAGCACAGATAGATGACAGTGAATCCCTGTGACCCACAAAGTAAAGATAGGAAAAGGCAGATTGTCTGTGCACCATATGAGCAGATTCCTGGCGTCAGTGCTAGAGACACCAGGAGCTAACTACCTGGAAAAGCCAAGAATAACAAGTTTCAAAGTAGCATAGTCAGTAACCGCAGCAGTGAGTCCAGTTTCGGAACAGCACTTGGAAGGAGTAGAGGTTTTGCTGTCTGGTAAACTCTAAGCCAATGTGGTGAGATGGCTGCGTGTGTGAAAACCAAGCACATGAAAAGCACGCATGATTGGACAATCTGAAGGGAGTAGAGTGGCCCAGCCCTTAATGAACTCTTGGAATTAACCCACCTGGTCTCACAAGGCAGGGGCCCTCCCTACCTATTCAAATAGTATCTCCCAACTCATTTTAAAGCATTATTTCAGACTTGTTCTTTTTTGTTTTGCTCTGTTTTGTGTTGCTACAAGTAAAATCAAAATTTGTGAGGACAAGAGCCAGAGAGAAGAAAGAGAAGGGTCATGTAAAAGTGAGAGAAAAGCAGACTGGGTATCTATTCTAGATGCCGTACTTCTCCAGTGTAGGGGAAAGCAGCAGTGTGGGGCCCCTGGGAAACGGGGATAACCATCTTGAGTCACAAGCCTTCCTAAAAGTTCAGAAAAACTTCACATAGAAGTTAGCAACAGATTGTGACTGTGGTCGGAGAACTCGGAATATAACTTTTAAGTAGATGAGTTGTGGGATATGTATATTATATTTCAGAATTAAAAGGAAAATTATCAAGATCAAATCCCACACAGAATTAAGGGGCTAAAAGAGATATTTGCAAACACTCCAAAAGGCTAGGTCAACAAAAGGCACTAGGGACTCTAGCACTTGGGACGTGGGGAGTCAGAACAAATAGACTACAAAGCCATCCTCCGCTACCCAGTGTTCCAGGCCAGCCTCGGCTATGGTGAGACCTGTCTTCACAACACAAAATACAGCAAAACAAAAGCGAACAATTATGAAAGAATATTTTAGAATGGGTTGTAAAATACTATTTGAAAAGTTGCATTGATCACGGAGGAGCCATTTGAAATAGGGTAGAGAGACTTGACAAGGCTAAAGTAGAAGGAAAGAAAAAAGAGTCCAAACTGAAAATGCCTTACCAGGTAAAAAGGAAAAACAATAAGAATTAACATCAACAACAACAAAATGACAAAAATCAAAACAGAGATGATGAGGAGTTGGGAGAGAAGAAAATATGTGATCAAAATATTGTATGAAAAAGGATTTTAAATATTTTTTAAACAAGGAAAACTATAAAGAAACTCATAAAGAGGATTTGGGATAAAATGACATATTAAAAACAGCAAAAAGAGCTGCCATATGGATGATGGGGTTATCTAAACAAGAAAGTCTGTCATTCAGGCTGAGGCAGAGGCCAGCCTGGGCTACATAGAAAGTGTAAGGCCAGCCTCCAGGATATAGACCCTGTCTGAAAAAATAAAAACCAATTAAACAAATAAAAAACATTATATTCCTGAAATATTTCACCCAGAATGACTAAGACTAGTTCAAATAAATTTTTTTAAAAAGATGTCATAGGCATCTCAACATTTTGCACATGATTTACTTCTGAGGGGAAAAAAGTTTTAGCTTACCTGTGAACTATGACGTGTTTCATTCCATGAAAAAATAAAGTAGCAAATATTTAAGATCCCCAAAGAGGAAAAATAGGACCCAAGAATATCGTATCTGATAAAAACTTTTAAGTATAAAGAGTACTGATGGTTTTTTAAAGGCAGAACTAAGAGTTACTATTCCCATGATCCTTCCCTGAAGAATTTGCTAGAAAATGAGATTCAGACAACCACAGTAGTGGGGAGACATTGGTGGTGACTGGAGGACAGTTATTCGTACTTAGAACCAGTACTAAATGGGAGTTAAGGAGGAATGAACGTGTAATACTTAAAGTCTTGGATAATGTGTGCATGTAATACAACTATGTCTTAAAATGAGGAAATGAGAAAGGTGTATGCAAAGAGCTCCAACAGCCCTCAGTGATTACATTGGTGGCAGTGTTAGTGTAATTAACTATTCAAGGCTGTACGATATAAGGGAGTATAAATGAGTAATTGCCTGATATTCTTACTCCGTCCTGTCTTTGAGAACTAGGGCTTTTGGTGTATAACAACACAGGTGTCACTCAGAAGAGTTTCGATTTAAAAAGGAAGTAACAGCAAGCAATGGTGTATGTAATCCTGATATAAACACATTAAAATGTATATTTTATAATAAATGCACAGACCTTTGCTTTAGCCACTGAAAAGACTAGAAAAAAGCAGCCTAGTAGTCAGCATACCTACTAGCCTAAATTGTAGCACTGAAGTATCATTCCCAGCCTGGCACAGTGGCATTGGCCTGGAATTCGAGCTCTCAGGAGCAGCAAGTAAAGACAACGTGAGGTCAAGGCCATCCTGGTCTACACAGTGGGGTTCTGTCCAAAACAAAACAAAAGAAAAAATTCCTATCAAAAGAAAGTTGAATGTCTCAGAGAAATAGCAGTTTCTAATTCTGAAGGGAAATAGTCAAGATAAAATTAGATAATGTGTTGAGAAGGATCGGGAAACTTCCATTCCCACTAGCGAGTTTGGCTTCAGAAAGGATAATTAGGGCTCAGGGATGTAGCTCGGTGATAGAGCCTCCTGCTTAGTAAAGTGCAGTGCCCTCTGTTCGCCCCCACCCCCGGGACCGCAGGAAGAAAATGAAGGCTGCAGTTGGAGCTCAGTTAGAGCAGCCACTCAGTGTTTATGAAGCTTGGGTTCACTCCCCAGCACCCCATACAAAAACAGCAGTTATCAGTAGCTCTAGTACATGTAACATCCAAGCCTTTCTTACCAAATTGTTCCTGAATTCTTAATTGACATAGGAAAAAATGTATAAGCTTACAGGTGTCATTCAATGTTTCAGTATATGTATATATTGTATAACGTTTTCAAATCAAGATAAACATAGCTGTCTCCACAACCATCATTTCATTTAATTAAAAAAAATAAAAACAGAAATACCATATGATCTAGCAGTCCCACTACTAGGTAGATATCCAAAAGAAAACATTCGAAGTCCTAGCTTTTCTCTTCTCTTTTTGTGGCTGTAGGGGTGGAACCTCGGGCTTCACATAGGCCAGACAAGCATTCTACACTGAGCTTAACATCCAGGCCTCCCATAGCTCTTATTAGTTAACATTATTTAAGGTTACCATTCTATGCAATAGAATACCAAAACTGGTCCTCCAATGTAACTGTAACTCAGTACCCATTGACCATGCTTTTATCCATCCCTCCCGCTCCTGTACTCTTTCCAGCCTCTGTCTGGTAACCGGTATTCTACTCTCAACTTTTTTGCTATCGATCTTTTTGATTCCGTGTATGAGCAAGATCATGCAGTACTTTCCTTTCTATGGCTGGCTTATTTCATTTCATGCTCTCCAGTTCCATCCATGTCATTTCAAGTGACAAGATGCTCATCCTTTTTAAGTCTCTGAATAATATTCCCTTATGTACTTGTAACACATTTTCCGTATCCATTCTTCAGATGATGGACACTTAGGTTGATTGCATTTTCTTTACACTGTGAGTGAACATGAGAGTGGCTAATGTCTCCTTGACAGACTGATGTCATTTCTTTTGGCTATTTGCCCAGTAGTAAGATTGCTAGATAATATGGTAGTTCTGCTTTTCATTTTAAGGTAGCTTCCCTACTGTTTCCCACGGTGAGAATACTAATTTATAACCTGCCAACAATGTTCAAGCATTCTTTTTTCCCCACATCCTTTCCAGAATTTATGTTTTCCCTTTTTTATCATAAGCTTTCTTTTTTTTTCTTTTTTCTTAAGACAGAGTTTCTCTGTAGCTTTGGAGCCTGTCCTGGAACTAGCTCTTGTAAAACAGGCTGACCTTGAACTCACAGAGATCCACCGGCCTTTGCCTTCAGAGTTCTGGGATTAAAGGCGTGTGCCACCACCACCACCCTGCTGATCATAAGCTTTTTAACTGAAGTAAAGCTGAGTCTTATTATACTTCTGGTTTGCATTTTTCTAGTAACTAATAATGTTAACCATTTCTTCATATATTTATTGGTTATTTGTATGTCTTCTTGTGAGAAACGTCTACTTAAGTCTAGTAAGTCTAGTGTTATTATTTGGAGGGTTTGGTTTCTTTGTTTTTATTTTTGTTTTGTTTTGTTTGCTATTGTATATTCTGGATATATACACCTTACTAGATGCAGGCTTTTCTCTAAAATTGCAAGGTGCCTCTTTACTGTTGATCATTTTTTTGCTGTGCAGAACCTTTCATTGCAGTTTGAGGTGATCCAATTTGTCTATTTTTGGTTTTGTTTCCAATGCTTGAGGTGGAGGTGGGGGAGGTCTTATCTAAAATGTCCTTGCAGGCCAGCAAGATAGTGCAGCTGGTGAAGGCATTTGCCACACAAGACTGATGACCTGAGTTCTGTCACAAGAGCCTACATGGTGGAAGGAGAGAAACACCCCCCTCAAGTTGTCATTTTATGGCAAACCTCCCCCTCAAAAACACTAAATAAGTAAATAAAATAGAAAAACAAAGAAATCAGTTTTAAAACCTCTACTTCTTCCAATGTCTGAAGTGATTTCTCCTGTTTTCTTCTAGTAATTTTATATTTTTAGTCTGATATTTGACTATTTTCAGAAGATCTTTTGTAACTGAACAATAGAGGTCTAGTTTCATTCTTCTGCATATAGACAGCTAATTTTCCCACACCATTTCCTGCAAAAAACTGTTCCCCAGGTGTGTTCCTAGCACCTTTGGTGAAGATCTGTTGGCCATAGCTTCTTGAATTTACTTCTAGGATCTCCTCTTATTTTGTTCCTTTGGTTCGTGTATCAGTTTTTAGGTCATTACTGTGCTAATTTTGTTACTATGACTTTGGTGTGTGTATGTCTGTCTGTCTGTCTCTGTTTGTCTCTCTCTCTCTCTGTGTCTTTGTATGTATGATTTGTACATGAATGTGCATCTAAGTGGAGACCAGAGGTTGACATCAAGTGTCAAGTGTCTTCTTCAATTGCTGTCTATTTTTTTGAGACAGACTCTCTAACTGAACTAGGCTGGCTTGTCAATGAGCACCAGAGATCTGCCAGTCTCCTCCTCCCCAGCGCTGGAAATGCGGTCATGTATTGTTGTGTCAGTGCTGGAGATCTGAACTCGGGTCCTCATGCTTGTGCAACTAGCATTTACTGACTGAACTATCTCGCCAGCCCCGAAGTATACGTATTTTTCTCAGAAAATCCTGTGGGTGAGATGTGAACCAAGATAAATATGAGGAAGTTTATTTAATACAAAATTACTGGAAACCTGAAGGCCTACAGCAATTAAATTCCAACTCTTGTTAAAAAAAATTATCAAAGAATGTGAAATTACAAAAAACACTCAAATCAAATATCAGAGTAGAGGAGACTGCCCACGGAACCATTTCTTTCATTTGATTCTTAAGCATGGTTGACATTGTAAGAATTCTGTAACATTAACAAATTCAAGGAAAAGTAAATACATGGAAAGATTGTGTGACTATAATAAAGGAAGTTGGGGCTAGCAGGATGATTCAACAATTAAGAGCACTCACTGCTCTTGTCTGCAGGAGCAGGTTCAGTTCCCGGTACCCACATGGTACCTTGCAACAACTTGTATCTCCAGTTCCAGGGCATCTCCTGCCCTCTGAGGGCTCCTGGTGCTCATAACCCTTACAGAGATACATATACCTAATTTCTTTAACCTTAAGAAATGAATGAAGCAAATTGGTAGAGAAATCATTACCTATAATGCTACATCTCCAGAAATTCACAAATCATATATATTTTTTAACTTCTATGATCTCAGGTTTCTAGGGCTTTTATTGTTGCTGGTGGGTAGGATTGTGGGGGTTATTTGTTTGTTTTTGTTTTGTTTGTTTTTGTTTTGATGAAGGGCTTGTTGGTCATTTAGCAAGAATTCTTTCCCAAAATAGAATCCGTTAGTGAAGGACACCTCTATGATCTTGACTTCTCTGGAAACTTCTGGAGACATCTTTACTTGCTACCATTGCATAGCATGTAATATATTCAGTAATAGACATGTTCTTCCCATTCATGCCATTCCTGGGCAGCTAGCTGTGCTCTGTTCTCATTGTCTGGGGTTGTGCTCAGAACCAAGCTGAGCTCCCTAATGTTGTTTTTTTTGGTTTTCTTCAATTTCTCTCTCGTCTATCTCATTTTCCTGTGCTAGCTGATTTGAAAAGAACAGCTCAGCAGCAGGAAGATCAAGAACAAAAGGATGACGAGGGTGACGAGAAAACTCTGCACAGACTGCGAGAGTGGGATGACTGGAAGGACACCCATCCCAGGGGCTATGGCAACCGCCAGAACATGGGCTAATCTTCCTGAAGGGCGAAAGGACAACGTGGTGCACACGAAGGACAACCTCAGCAGGGTGCAGTGAAGGCAGCCGGGCGGAATCTTGCTTTGCATTCTGTAGTGTCAGATAATTGCTTGTACCCTAGGTAATGAGCAGAGATTTTGTTTGGCTTTGTTAGTTCTCATCATCATGTAATATGATTTCTCAAGTGCTTAGAGCACTAACAGCATATATAATCTATGACAGTATGAATTCATTCTCTTCAAAAAGTAATAAAACCCCCTCTATTATGTGGGCCTATGCACAGACGTGGGTATCAGTTGGTTTTGTTGTTTGGCGGGGAGCAGCAGGGCTTGGCAGTGGGTCTCTGAGCATCTGGAAACCCTTGTCATATGCCTTCATTCTGAGCAAGAGTCCTGAAGTGCCCATGCTTTCTCCTTCCCACTAGGTATGGTATGAGCCCCATGAGCATCACCCATGCTCTGGAATAACGCTATGCAAGAAGAGATGGGAGGAGAGTGCCTCTGCTACAAGGCACTGGGTTCAGAAATTAGAGCTGTGGGTGAAGGGACCCTTAAGGAATTAGTCTCATGAGTATGTTGGTTCATGCCAGTAATCTTAGCACTTGGGAAGTAGAAGGAAGAGGCTCAGAAGTTCAAGGCTATCCTTAACTCCATGAGTGAGGCCAGCCTCAGCTGCATGAAACTGTCTCTAAATAAAGAAAAAGCCTCTGTTATCAAATTCCTACCTACCCAGTCCTTGCACTGACCACAAGAAATGGGAGCTCCAGAGAGGATGCTCTGAAGACACATCCTTTACCGTCCCAAGAACATTAGCCTAAGTCTTAAGGTGAAAGGCAGCCACCTCCAACCACATTGGACCTTCTTGTCTATGTGGCTCCATACCTGGCCTGGCGGGAATGTATGCCTCTGTTAGCTGGCTGTTTAGTACACTCCTGCTGATCCGATGCGTAGACGCAGAGAAGAGGGGATGGCGCCCGTGATGCTGAAAGTAGAAACTTTCTGGGATGGAGGGGTTGGTACCTCCTAAGAGCTGTCTATGATCTGCTTAGAGAACATCCTTTTGTTCTGTGGCTCCAGTCCACTTTGGTTTCCTTTGAAGAGGAAGATGACTCAGCCCTCCTATTCTAGCTCCTGCAGTCTAGCTGAGGAGAAGGCTTTGCAGAGACTCAACTCCCTCTTGTTTATGGGGTGGGAAGTGGAGGGCTGTCAGGTGCTGAGGAGGAGGCTGTTTCGTGGGTGGCGACAGCAAGAAGGCTACCAATAATATATTTGTCTACTTCCTAATAAAGGATCCATCTCCCCCTCACAGTGAGGCTCCTGAAACTGGTAGAGCGTGGCTGAGATTTCCTCCAGAGCCAGAGCAGTGTTCTCAGCCCTCCTCCGGTTGTTGCCAGGCTGCCTCTAGCCGCAGCTTTGTCTTCTGCCCTTTGAACCCCACCCAGAAGTTTAGTTATTTACAGACTAGCCAGTTTGATGGACACCTTTGTCCGGGTCCTTATAAGATTGTCCTTTTTGTAGCCTCCAGCTTCGGAGCTCAAGAGGCAGGCCACACAAAGTAGGCCCTAATCCTGGCATTGACAAGTGGAACCTGTGTGACTTCATGCATTAAAACCCCAAAGTGTCTTCCTTCAGTTGATGTAGAGGTTGTCTCCTAGGTCTGGGATGATTAAGTGAATCGTGGCCACCACTGTAATAGGCAGCTAGAGAATAAGGCTTTCATGCTGGTAGCAGGGCCGTGACTGGTCTGTCCAGTAGGCAGGAAAGGGAAGTGGGCAGGTAACAGGCATTTGCTATGAGCCACTTGCCCCACTATCAACACAAAGGCCATGCAAAGGCAGGAATACTGCCCCATGCTACAGAACAAGATGCACCAAGCAGAGTGGTTTCCTCAAGCCCACCCTGGGTTCCTTATGCTTTTAGTCACTCGTCTTCGGGCAGCTTCCTGGTGGGAGCATCCTTAAAACTAAAACCGCCACTTAAACACCACTGGAACTCTACAGGCTCACTCTCAGTTGACTCAGCAAAGAAAAGGTTGTGCTAAAGCCAGAGGGAGGTGGTGAGCAACCCATCTTCCTCCGTTCACAGCACTCTGTGCCTGACGCCTCACTGCTCAGAAACCAAAAAAGCACCACCTTTTCTACTCCCACCAGAGCCAGGCCTTCCAGGGTCCCAGAGGCAGCTGGTCTGGGTGAGTTCCAGGAACCAGACTTCTCGATGCTCTTGACAGGTTAACAATACTGCTTCTCAGTTCTGCTTATCATGCGCATATATATGTATGCCTACATATATATATATATATATATATATATATATATATATATATATATATATATATATATATATATATACTGGTTTTGTTTTCATTCTCATATCCTGTCAGGCAAGATGCATATCTTCATTCTCCAGTGAAGGAAACTGTCTCAGAGAGATGAATCAGTGACTTATCACTGTCACGCAGCTAAGCAAAGCATGTAGATGCTTAAGTTGAGGGAGAGCATTTGCCTTCTCTGGCTCTCACTTAGAGGGCAATTAGATCTGCAAATGGCAGCCCAGTGCCCTGTGCACACTGAGGAGGCTGAGGTAGGAGGGTTTCAAGTTCAAAGCAAGCCTGAACTACATAATGAGATCCTGACTGGAAAAAAAAAAAGCAAAAGTTCTGTGTGGTGGTACACAAGAGTTGCAAGAGGATCAGGGATTCAACGTTAGCATTAGCTACGTAGACAGTTGAAGCCAGCCTAGGCTACGTCACACTGTCAAAAGAAAGAAAAGTGAGCCCTAAGGGGGAAAGATAAGGCAAGGACAAGAGCGAGCAAGGTGGGGGTGAGGGGATTCACATTCATCTTTTATCTTTTCCATTCTTTTTCTTCTTGAGGCCTTAAATTCTTGCCTCAGCTGAGCAATGGGATTCCAGATGTGCACCATCGTTACCAATGTGAAGTAATGTTTCCTGTCAAGGCATTCCATACTGAAATGTCCTGTGCACTTTGGCACCTCTCAAGACACAGCAGGGGGGGCTAAAGGGATGATTCAAATCCGAAAATAATGGTGTTCTGGGTTAGTTTCAATTCTTGGGAGTCTCACCTAGAACAAAATGTTTCCTTTTGTCATTTAAAGCCACTTGAAAAGGAGGGACTTTTGAAACTAAAATTAGTTCTCTGGTATCTGAACTCCAAAAGAGCCTCATCCACTTCCTTTTGGCCTCAAGTTGGCACATAGGCACAGTTGGCACGTTAGCACCCATCCCAGTGGGTCAGCCTACAGCAATCGTACATTGTTACCATGATCTCCTTGCAAAACAGCCCTCTTCTCCAGCTGCATGGCATTTCCCCAGATTCCTTTCTGCCCACTGCACAGCCAGGCTGCACGTCAAGCAAGGCAGTTCACTCTGGTCCCGTGCCAGGGATGTTTGAGCTCTAGCCCCAACTTGTCACCCTCTTAGCCCCTCAGAGACACAACCCTTCTTACCCCTGGAGTGAGGAGCACAGGAAACAAACACGTGAAAGCAGGTGATCCTTGGTTTTTAATGTTTTGCAGCATCATGTGCTTAAAAGAAAGTTCCTATTTGAAATAATGTGTGTACAAAATAGTGAATGAGAGGATATGATGAAGCTTCCTTCACCTATCAGACAGCTTCAAGAGTTACCCACAATTCACTATTGACCTTCCTCCATACCCACTCTATTGACCTTCCTCGATGCCAACCCATTATTGACCTTCCTTCATACCAACCCATTATTGACCTTCCTCCATACCAGCTCACTATTGACCTTCCTCCATACCAGCTCATCATTGACCTTTCTCCATACCAGCTCACTATTGACCTTCCTCCATACCTCCATTCTCCTGAACGGAGTAAGAGATGGAGAGCACCAGGTGTAACACAGATTGTATGGTACAGGGAATTGTTCATTTTGTGCTATGATACTTTTTAAAAGTCTACGTTTTACTCTAACCCAGTATGGCCTCAAATCCCCAGGCTCAAGTGAGTCTCCTTGCTTCAGCCTCCAGGGCCTGAAACTATGGGCATGCGCTACCAGGCCCAGATTGTGCAGGTTTTGAAGGGGCGTTTGGATCTCTCAGAGATACCTTCCGAAATATGGATAGACAGAATGGGATGATCCCCAGAGTCACAGTGTCAGTGTTTTCTCAAGCTGTCTTCTGCAGATCAGCAGCAGCCAAAAGGTTTGTGGCATGCTTTTCTTTGTATGCCAAAATAACTTCCAAAGGAGATTCTCAGTAGTAGACTCTGAGAACTCGGTTTCACTTGTCTAGCTCCAAGGCTGCCTTTGACAAATATATGGAAAGAATAATGAACAAAGTCTTAGCTTTCAAATTCATAGTCCCAACTGGTAAGAAATCCCTCAATGACAGTAAAACTGAGCAATGTCTTAAGCTACCCTACTCCAGTGTAGTAATAGCAATAATGCTAATAGCTACTGTATAGTAAGCACCTGATATATATGTGTGTGTATATATATGTGTGTGTGTGTGTGTGCATATATATATATATATATATATATATATATATCCTCGTAGCTTTGTACAGAACATTTCTAATCCCTAAAACTGCCCAAGTTATATATTACCAAAGTCTGAGTATGTAGATTAAAAAAAATGAGGTTCAGATAAATTAGTGTCCAAAGATCACTTAGTTCTAAGGAGCCTGGATTCCAGATCAGCTGACTCCAGAAGATCTTCCAGTGGGCTGCACTGTCTCTAGTGCACATAAGGCATGCGAAGGCAGAGACTGTATCCCGGTAGCAAACTGCTCTCTATTCATGTTTTAAGCAACGATTCCATCAGTTTTGTTTGTTGAACCTCTCAGGGACATCTAAGATCTACTCACTGGGAAATTCCTACACACACACACACACACACACACACACACACACACACACACCATCCTTTCTACCACCTCCTCCTCAACCTACAAGGAAATATTCCTGCCCCTTGCCTGCCCATTCTGCCAAACCTCTCTATGTCTAGCCCTGGCTGATCTCTGCTTAACAGAAAGTTTATAAGCTTTCTATGACTGCCTCTCACTCCGGAACTCCTGCATATTTTGTTAGCCAGTCAAAGCTCTCTTCGTCTACCAGGCCTTCCAGAACAACAAACAACACACACTGGCCATGAGTGTGTGCATCCTACAGAGGAGGAAAGGGGACATTCAGCATCTGCTGCCCTTGGCCCTCGCTCCTGGCTCTGGCCACAAAGAATTGAGAAATATTTTTGAGACTTCTTTGCCAGCTTTAATTAATGTCCCTTCTCGTTTCCTTATCTCTCTCTCCCTCTTTCACCCTACCTTCTGTGTCCCAGATCATTTCTGCCTGTGACAGTTATGTGCCCTGACTTTTCCACCTGAATCCCAGGCATGTCTCCTGTTGTGTGCGACACAGCTCCTCCTGATGTACGAACAGAACGAGAGCTTGACAGCCTTGAAATGAACGCACCCATTGCCAGTCCTCTCTCCATCAGGGTTTCTTGTGTCCCCATTACAGACTTGTGCTCATCCTCCAAAGCTCACCATTGTTTCTGGCTTCTCCCGGCTGAGAAAGCAAGTATTCAAACACTTGCTGAATGGAATCGGGGGATGAATGAGTCCTAACATGAATCACGCTGCTTCATCAGGAAGATTCACAATAATCTTCTCGTTCTTTTCATATTCAAACCACTCTGCATAAAAGAAAGCTCAGAATAGCTTTACCTTAAAGCTGCAGTCAGCTCCATAGCTAGCAGACTAATGGAGCATTTCAGCCTGGTCTGAGGAGACTGCTTTTCCACTAAATGGAGCTCACTCCACCTTCTCCTTGAAAGCTTAGTAAATAATACAGCAGTGCACCTTGAAGTAATTGTCTTGCCTTACTGACCACAAGATAGTCTCCAATGTTAGTACGCCGTCACTTGTGTAGCCATCCTCAGGTTTTGAACATTTGGATTGCTACAGGGTTTTAGTGCATTTTAATCAGTTAGCCAAGCAAATGGCCTGATTTGCTCATATAGGGATAAAGCACTGAAGGGGGAAGGATGTAGAGATGCTACAGGGCAGGTGTGAAAAGGAAATTTTCCATTGAACACCCTCTTGAATTCTGAGCCCTGTGAGCATGTTGGCTACTCAAAGCACACATGCTGAAGGCTTATTGTCTACCAAGAGTGGCACTAGAACCTGACTGTCTAGGCACACAGCCTAACTTTTTGGTATATGCGCTCCCAAAAGTACATATAATGTGCCGTGGGGACTCAGAGAGCTCCGTGTCTCAAGGAATAACTGAACACTGAAAGATGGATAAGACTCAGGCTGGTCTGAGATTCCCATGGACGAAAAGAGGTCTAGCTTGTGGCAGATTGAGGAGCAAGGCTATATGTGGTATGGAAAATAGACACTTAAAAATAATAAAAGATATGGTATCCTTATGTAGTCCAGGATGGCCCATACCTTGCAGTGATCCTCCTGCCTCAGCCTTCTGAATGCTGATATTACAAGCATGTATCACCAAACTTGGCTGTAAATGAGGCTTTTTAAGAGCAGAAATGAGTGTAAAAAGGGGTCCAGACCTAGGCTTTAGGGCTTGGAGTTGATCTCCAAGGTAATGGCATCTTTGAAAGTTTGAAATAGGACAGAGATGCCATAAGAGTGTTTTTGTTTTTTTTTTTTTTTTGTTTTTATTCTCTTAATTCCTTTTGTCACAGGGTCTCATTAGATAGGCCAGGCTGGCCTGGAATTCACTGTGCAATCCAGGCTAGCCCGAAACTCATTCTGTAGTCCAGGGTGGCGTCAAACTCCCAAGTCTCCTGCTCCAGCTTTCTGGACACTGAGATTGCAGGTGTGTTCCACTATACCTGGCTGCAAGCTGCTGTTGGCTTGCTTTGGTTTTCATTTTGTAAGAACTGTCTTTGACAGCATTTCCTCTGAAAGTAGCGTGGAGGCCAGTGGACAGCATGCTCCTGAAGTACAGGAAACAATGGTAAGAGCAGAAACTGGACGGACTTGTTGTTTTTCTTTGACCCAGGTCAAAGCAGGTGCATCCAGAAAGCTCTTGATCCTGGACAATACTCAGTCTCACCTAAACCAGGCACTGGAAGCCACTGTGCTGGCCCGGTCTAATAAGCGACTCAATGACTCATGCTTCCAGGGAGCCTGAGAGCTCCATCTGGGTTGCCTTTTACCCTCTCAGATCCCTAGTCCAACCACCACTTCTTAGCCTCCTTCAGTACACGCTAGACCCAAGGGCCTCAGACACAAAGGGACTCGTGAGGAGCGACTCCGCTTAACCACCTTCCAGGATTCACTTTTGTTTCTGTTCCCTAAGCCTGAAGCTTCTCTCAGAGGCAATTATCCCTGCATTGCAGCAAAGCTCTGCAGATTTGCGCATGGGATCTCCACACCCTAAGAGGCCAGGCTCTTCGAAGTCTATACATCCCACGGCACATGCCACTCCCCACTGCCAAATTCCAGTACGGTGGACCAGCTTTGGGTACCAGACACCACCTAAGAGGCTTTCCAAACATCACAACAAATCCTCACAGCAAATAAATGTGAGTCATCTTTCCTGTTTAGTTGTTGGATTTTTTGGTTTTGTTTTTTGAGACAAGCTCTTACCTATCCCAGGATGGCCTCAAACTTACTATGTAGTCAAAGATTACTTTAAGCTCCTAATTCTCCTGCCTTTACCTCCCAAGTTCTGGGATTACAGGCATGTGCCAACACACCCAGATACGTGTGGTTAATATCTTCTACCAAATGAGGAAACTAAGACTCGGGGAGTATACAAAAGCCCTTTATTCAGCGCCTTTTAATTCTTTCTGTTCTTTTATTTTTGAGATTATAGTATGATAACATTATTTCTTCTTTTCCTCCCTCCATACCTTCCCATACACCTCTCTGGCTCTCTTTCAAATCCATGACCTCTTTTTCATTATTTGTTGTTACATGCGTATGTGTATATGTATATATGTGTGTATTCCTAAATATAACCTGTTCGGTCCATGTAACATTATTTGTATGCATGTTTTCAAGACTGAGCAATTGGCACTAGACAGCTCTTCCAGCTTTCCTCAGTTACCTGTAGTTGTTGTGTAGGGCTGAGGCCTCCTGGGCTTTTCCCTCTCCACTTTGGCATGTATATTGATGTCATCCTATTCACGCGTAGGCAGTCCTGTTGGAGAGACTTTATGGGTATAGCTTCTGAAATTATTATTACTATTATTATTATTATTATTGGTTTTTTGAGACAGGAGTTCTCTATGAATCGGTCCTGGCTGTCCTGTAACTCTCTCTGTAGACCAGGCTGGCCTCAAACTCACAGAGATCCACCTGCCTCTGCCTCCCAAGTACTGGGATTAAAGGTGTGTGCCACCACTGCCCAGCACCTTCTGAAATTATTAAGAGACACAGTCTCCCAGCAAACTCCATGATCCTCTGGCTCTTACAATCTCTCCACGCCCTCTTCCACAATGTTCCCGAAGTCTTATGTGTGTGAGAATCTTGTACACGTATCCATTAGGAATGAGCTTCACAACTGCTTTTTGATTAGTTGTGGTTTTCTGTAATGGTCTCTGTCTGTTGCAAAGAGAAATTTCCTTGATAAGGATTGAGGACCACATTTATCTGTGAGTATAAGGATACATATTTAGAATGTGCTTAGGGACTATGCTGGTTTAGTACAGTGGAGTGGAGATTCTCCTCCAGTAGCCATGACTTCACTAGCACTGAGAAGGAGGCTGGGTTTCCAGTACCAGACATCATTTCACTCTTGTTGAGTGGCTCTTAAGTCCAATTAGAGAGCTGTTGGTCACCACCAAGGTAGGCATGCCACTACTGTACCCTTAGAGTTACCATATTATATTTATCCTGCACATTTTAACTAAGGTCCAATGTCCTATGTGCTTGGTATTTCCTTGGGTTTCAACAGCACGTATTCTGGGACAAGAGTTGGCCAGTGAATGGTAGCAGTCTATGTGTTACCAGTAAATAGATTAGGGCCACCAGGGAAGTCAAAGACAATGGAAGAGAAAACTCTTGACTGTGTGACCATGGACGAGATACTTTTTCCTCCTTAGGGACCAGAAGCTCTAACCTCCCCCATTGGTTCCAGCAGCATTTATTTGAGTAAAGTTTACCCTGTGCTAGGTGGTCCTGAGCTATATGTTAGGGGCACAGAGATGGGAGACAGTTTGGCACTGCCCTTGTTCTGATTCCACGTGTTACTTTGAGACTTTCATACATTTCCTCCATATCCCCATCTGAAAGTGGAGAGGAGCAGAGACCTGATCAGTAAGATCCTCAGAGCTCTTGATGTGGTGGGTCTCATCTGCCATGGGCTCTCCAGGCCCCTTCATATCTGCCTTCCCAAGAGAGGCAGGTTTCCCTCCCTTACCTCTCTTCTCCCCTGGAAATTCTTAGTGGACGTGGTCTTCCTTCTTTTTTTTTTTTTATTGGTTTTTCAAGATAGGGCTTCTCTGTGTAGCTTTTGGAGCCTGTCCTGGAACTAGCTCTTGTAGACCAGGCTGGCCTCAAACTCTAAGAGATCCGCCTGCCTCTGCCTCCCGAGTGCTGGGATTAAAGACATGTGCCACCACCTCCCAGAAGTCTTCATTTTATGTGGCCAGGAAGCTCCAAAAAGCAGATTGAGCCCCAGCAAACTCAGGAAAAAGAAAAGAAAGAAAGAGCTGATATATGTGGGGGTGGGGCTTCTAGGTATATTTGACAATGAAAGCACTCCCCAGCCTAGCAAAAAGCTTTCCTAAGATCATCTCTGAAGGGTTGCATTACTTAGTCAGATCAGCAGCGAGGGCTTGCATCGTCGCCTAGGTGGAACAGATGGATCAGTATTCTCTCATCCTTGTAGGACATGTGATATCATTTTTTGTTTGACTTTTACAAGCACACAAAGCACGAATTTTTGGCTATCTTCTATATTCTAGGTCTTATGCAGGGACTATTGATCATTTCCAAATTCAACTGTATAGACATTTTTGAGATTTTTTTAAATGCCTACCTCTTCTGTTAGACCCTAAGCTTATTGAAGTCAAAATTGTGTCTGTCTTCTTCCGCCCTGAATTCTCAGTACATAGTAATGGTGACTTACAAACAATATCATTCGATAGATAATGACTAGAAAAAAATCAATTCTGAGCTATGGACCTTGGAATGGACTTTAATTTTGCAAAGACTGATAGACAAAAGCACAACCCTTAACCAGAAACAGGCAGATGGTCAACCGCCATAAGCTGAAAAGAATGATAATCACAGGGAAGGTTTTCACATTACACACTGGGCTCCAAGTCTTGTGCTGAGCACACCATGATTATCCACTCATTTAATCTGTGGAGCAGGCATTCTCACTGTCCCCAATTTAGAGATGGGTAGAGCAAGGCATTGGGAGTCACTAACTTACAAGTGTCAGGGATCACATCTGAACTCCTACTGTCTTGCTCTGAAGTCTATGATTCTCCCCACTATACCGCCTTCCACCATGACTTTTCCAAAGGGAATAGTCAGGGGGCATGGAGTGTGGTGCAGCTGCAGTTTCAAGCAGTAGTTTTCCATATTTGCTATATGATGTCTGGCTACTGATCCAGAACCCCTGGGAACAGAGGCACAAAGAGGAGTTGGAGGAGTGCAGATATGCATAGTGCAAAAACCGTTCTATTGGGCCTGGTGGCTCTCAGCTGAAGGAGCCAGATTGGCCACTGGAGCAGAAGCAAATGTGGTCCCTAGATGCCTTTTCTGTAGCAGGTACTAGCAGCCGGCTGCTTTGCAGAGCTGCTAGGTAAGGAGGACAAAGCCATTCTTTTCTTCTGAACTACTTAGAGGCCATCCAACAGCTAAAGCTATTCAAGGCCACTGTGGCCTCATCAAAATCAGCGGTCCATGTACAGAAAGGAAACATACTAGTCTAATGTGCAATCTTATGTGTGTAGGAAGTTGGGGCGGAGCAGGGAGTCAAGCAAACTGGAGGAAAGGTTTGGTCAAGCCTAACAAAAGCTCAGCAGCTAAGCATATAAGATATAAGAGATTAGAACAAAGCGTCTGACATCAGCTCTATCTCAGTGGCTTAGTGCTTCTGCTTGAGCTTCTTGCCACAGTGGACCGACACTGAGACCATGGCCTTTTTCTCCCATCTAGATGTGCAGGAAGGCCTCCGAACACTCTCTGTCCTACAGTGGATTCCAGTCTATGTCATTTTAGGTGAGTAAACCTCAAGGGTCAGAGAACAGATCCAGAAAGAGGCCGGGTATCCCCACATGAGGAAGACTCTGGTGCCAGCACCTGCTTGGGTCCCTCCACCGCCTCTGGGGGAGGACTGGAGTGGAGGCCCAGAGTCAGGAGGGAGCCTGTAACCATTCTGGTTTAAATATTATCCCAGTCTTCTCAGGAGTTGTACTATATACATTACCTGAAAGGTATCATATGTAAGAGTGGGACAGAGTGGTGGTTGCTTGATAGATTAGTGTTACTAGAAAGATCTTGGGTGATTTCCCTAGTATAAGAATGTTGTAAAAGAATTCTGTAAAGTCTGCCTGAGTGATATTAGATCTTCAGGAAAAGCTAGCTGATGTTCAGTAGACTCAATGATCACTGTTGGGATAATGAACTCAAAGAATCAAACCAGCAGCCAAGGCCTTCTGGGAGGTCAACTATAGAGACAAGCTTAGAAACTTGGTGGGGAGAAATAATGGCATCCTGAGTGATGAGATGTGGAGGGAATAGGTGGTCCCAAATCACAGCAAACTATATGACCTGTTAGAACAGAGAGGTTTTTTGTTTTGCTTTTTGTTTGTTTGTTTTCAAGCCAGGGTCTCTTCTATGCAGCCCTAGCCATCCTGGAACTCACTCTATAGACTAGGCTAGCCTTGAACTCACAGAGATCTACCTGCCTCTGCTTCCTGAATGAGAGCAGAGATTCTTAACCAGAGGATTGTAGACTAAGAATTTAGGGGCAGCTTGGGGACTTTCAGTTTTGGTGGAAAGAAACGTGGCTTTACAGTTGTTCACTCTAGATGGGATAGAGCCATTCCTTCAGTGATGAATGCAGGCAATAAGCCTCGGACGCAAGAGCACCTCCTCTGATTCTGTCAGTAGCAGACATGGCAGAGATTTGCATTTCGTTCAAGTAGTTGTTAAAGCCATCTCAAAGTTTTACTCATGCAGATGATGACTTCCAAATTCCAGTAGTTATTTAGAACTGCCATTAAGGCTGGTTTCTTAGTTCATAGAGCAAGGCATATTCATGCTACTGTATCACATTGTGGGTAATGTGATAACCGTGTTTTAATATGCGCCCTGCCTTTGTGTGATGAGTATTTTATTGATGCGCTTAAGAATATTATTCAAAGAAGGGTTTTGTATACGTCATCAGACTGTCAGAGGGGATCCATAACCTCTAGAAGATGCAGACTTCCTAAGCTTCATTAAAATCAAATCACGGTGAGCTCATCGTCTGTTTAACTTTAGCTGTGTCAAGAAAAGGAAATTAAACCTGGCGAGTTTTTTCTCAGCAGGTAAAAGGTCTTGCTGATCAAACATGACTTCAGTCCCCAAAGCCCACAGCTGAAGGCAATAACTGACTCCTTCAAGTTGTCTTCTGACCTCTACACAGACAACATGGTACATGTGCCCCTACGCTCTCCCATATCACACCTCATATGCAAATAATAATGATGCTGATAGAAAATAATAAACACATTTTAAAGAGAGGGAAGTTGAAAGCAGGCAGCCTAGTGGCTCACACCTGTAATTTTGTCACTCAGGAGGCCTAGACAGAAGGATTGCTGTGAGTTCAAGGCTAGCCTAGGCTACACAGTAACCAGTGAGTTCCAAGTCAACATTATCTAGAAAATGAAACCCTTTCTCAGCAAGAAAAGAAGGAAAGAAGGTAGTGGGTGAGGAAGGAAGGAAGGAAGGAAGGAAGGAAGGAAGGAAGGAAGGAAGGAAGGAAGAAAGGAAGGAAGGAAGGAGG